>JASVER010000003.1:15751632-15822165 GCA_030449065.1 Oceanodroma leucorhoa | reverse complement strand
AAGGAAGGAAGGAAGGAAGGAAGGAAGGAAGGAAGGAAGGAAGGAAGGAAGGAAGGAAGGAAGGAAGGAAGGAAGGAAGGAAGGAAGGAAGGAAGAAAGAAAGAAAAGAAAGAAAGAAAGAAAGACAGACCTGAGCCAAAGATACCACCAGACTGCAGAGTGCAATGAGAAAGTGTCCAGGGCCCCAGAGTGGCTCTGCTTTGTGCGATCAGTCCCTTGGCAGGGCTTCTTCGTCCCTACCCGCCTCTGAGCGAGCCCACCTCGCTGTGTGGCACCTGTGCTGGGGCTGGTGAGCTCTAGCTGGTCCCGAGGCCAGGCGCAGTGAGGCTGGGGCTGTCTGCACCCTCTTGTGCAGAGAGAAGAAACATTTAAGCAGTGTGCTGCTCTGCTCTTCGTGTTTCTCACAGGGCCATTGAAGCTTTGAGATACTTTTCAGCTCTCAGTCTCTTGGGAACCCGTTTTTTTGGGAACCAGAGCCTGCTTGCTGCAACCGCTGCCTCTGAGTCACTCTTTGCATCAGCCTGCAGCTGCTGGCAACTTCCCACACTGAAAGATCTTTTCTTTTTATTTCATTTCCCTTTCAGAGGCAGGGCAAAACAGCCCTGCCTGGAGCTGGGTGTCAGGAATCATGACTTCACATCTATTATGCTGACTTGGCATTTGGGAAGATGCTCTTTATTGAGGCCATTGTCTTTATTTTTCTTGCCTGGACGCAGATGTTTCTGATTTACACCCATACCACATACAACTTCAGACGCAGACGTCTCTTCAATTCCAAATGATATCGCCATATTTGTCAGTTTTTAAATTCACTATGAAATTATGTATTGTGTGTTCATTAAATGGAATGTTTCTTTGCCGGTTTGAGACTCCACAGATTTGGCTAATTGTGTTGTTTGTTCATTTTTAATTGCTATTGCAACCCCCTGATTTCAGCTACTAGAAAGAGTCTTGAGGCATGTTCTGGAAATCCTCAGGTTTCGAGAGACTTTTTCTTGCTGGCAGCTCTTCTCGCAAGAAATACTCTTTTCTCTGCTTTTCATGCCAGTCATTGTCAGCTGTTGCACTCAGAAGAGCAGAACAGGAAAGGATAGGTAGTACTTGACATAAGTTGCTCCTGGAAGTACCAGCAGCTCAAATTAGCACAAGGATTTACCTAGCAACTTATGAGGGATGGGGTGCCTTGGTTTTGTGTGTTTTTGACACATGGCAGTGTGTAACTTGAGTCACAGTGCAGAAAGAAGGAGCAAAAGGAGTGTGTAACTGAATTCAGGCAAAAGACAGGAGCTGGGTTTCACTGTAAGATGGAGAAGTAACCCACTGCTGTCTCTAATTTTGTAGGGAGCCAAGGGTGCTCTCTACGTGGACAGTGAGAGTCTCTGGTGTTGAGGAACACCATATATTAACTTGATTTCTATGTTAGTGTGATTCCCACCTATGCAACAGCTCCAGTCCTGAAACATCTGAGCTGCCATTTAAATCAGCCCAGCATGTAATCTATTTCTTGTTCTGCASCGTGTCTTTTTTCTGAAACTGCTGAGAAATGCTGAAGTGGAAGATATATAGATCAGTACCTTGGAGCACTGGTCTCAATATAGCCTGAGGTATCCCAGACACTTGGCACAGATTTGTAAGTGGGTTGAATGTAATTATCATAGAATCATAGAATAGTCTAGGTTGGAAGGGACCTTTAACGGTCATCTAGTCCAACCCCAGGTATGACTTTGCAGAAGATGAAAATAAGGGACAGATTGAAGTACACGTTGAAGTTAGCATAACATAACAATACTGATCCACCTACAGGATTTTTGGAAGAATCTGAAGGACAATATTTAAGCCAAAATTTCCAAATTTATGTTCCAAAAGTTTATGATATCAATCTATTATCAGCATATGACTTGATTTCAGAAGCCCACTTGCTGAGTTAACATACAGGCTAAGGCCCACCCTTACCTTCAATAGATAGGAGAAAATTAATAGGATTAAAAATCCTTCTCTCTCTCTTGCGTCTTTTGAGGAAGCCAGAGAAATAAACAAAGAACTGTAATTCCCAGATTTGCAATAAAAGCCTAAGTGACATGAATCTCAGGTCTTGGGTCCAATTTGTCACTGCTCCACCTGTAAGTTTTGCGCTGAGTTAAACTGGAGGGAGCATGGCAGCAGTTRATGGCAGCTGCCCAGCCTTAACTACGAGGAAAAGCCAGGTATGTAGTCACAGCTCACATGAATACTTTTGCTGAGAAAAACACAATCTCTGGTCCAAAGCTGCCATAACCAGAGACAGGTCTCAGGGAGTATTTTGTTGTTGTTTTTCTTTGACGTTTTCTAATCCAACGTAGACTTCCAGCGTTCCCGACAACATCGTTGAGGAAAGGAGTCTCCTAACATACTTCCTCAGTGCTTTAAGGAATATTTATTGTCTTTGGTTTGTTTTGAAATTGGGCTGTCCTTGCTTCATCCTGGCATTGGAAGAGACAGTGAGCAATCAGTCCCAGGCACCACTCTTGGATGGCAAGCGGCAGCTCAGATCCCATTGTGTACATAAAGTCAGATTTTTCCTCCTGCTTATCACTTCACATTTAACTATATTGAATTTTATTGGCTGTATTAAGTCCTTGTCACTGTAAGTTATTTTGATAGTTCTTCAGAGTCGGCTTTCCTCTTAACTGTTTTGAATAACTATAAATCAGCAGCAAACTTTGTCCCCTTAGTATTCAGCCCTCTATTGCTTACTTGCTTTTAATAGTTTCCCTTATCCTGTAGCTAGCTGCTTTTTTTCATATTTTTAAAAGTCTTTCCTGATAAGAGCTTTGCTGTGAGACCCAATATCCTTTCTCAACAGAAACAGGTTTCTTTAGATACTTTCCAGTCTGCTTATAAKAATTTTACTCCTTTGAATGTACTCCTACTGTACTGTTCACAGGCTTCTACATTTTCACATAGTTATTTTTTTATTTTCTGTTTCCAAATATGTCTTGGTTTCTGGAGCTCCAGTATGGATGCTGAACAGAAGTATATTTTGGGCCCTATTCCAGGGCAAAAGCAGCATTTTGTCTGCAACAAGTAGGGCTGTGGTGCTTCTCTTTTTCATTTATGGGTGCTTTCTGTAGCTGCTCAATCTTGGGCTTCCAGTCTTCCCATCATTTATTATTTTATTAAATAAAAAGTGCAATAGTCCCACAGTTCCAGAACCAGCTTCATCCCTAAGCCTAGTCCTTTTCTGCGGCCGGGGCTGAGGCTGAGGCTGGGACCCCCAGCCATGGCCAAGAGGATAAACTCATCTGGGGACCAGTCTTTGGGCAGCACGGCCTCTCCCTCCAGCAGTGGGTGGTCTCCATCCAGCAGCACTCCTACCTAATGCCAGGCTTTGTCTGTCTCCCAACCCCATCCCTAACCCTAACGGGATAAGAGCAATGAAGGCCCAGTGGGATCATGGCCGTCTCAGAAGGCAGCAGGCACGGCAGCCGGGATGGGGAAATCTGCACGTTTCCATCCACATCTTTTGTCTCACAGTCGAACTAGGATCCCTCTCCCTAGGAGGAGGATGAGTAGAGATGTCCATCTGTTCATTTGCCACCAGTCAGGCCTAGCTCCAGCACATCAGTTTTGTTTTCTTCTCTCCTACTGTCTTGCTCCTCTTGTTTACCAGAGAAGTCCTTTAGACAGGTCCAAGCTTTTGGGTTTTATTCAGTCAGGCTTTATTTCTGCCCTTTGCATTGTGTTGGATTTTTGCAGCCACAGTGGCAGGCTGAGCTGGCCCTCGGTTACCGGCTCTCTGAGGAGCAGAGATGCCACGCTGAGCGTAGCTGGCTCCTTGCCACCTGCTCCTGTGATAGAGGATGGGTGTCAGAACAAAGCTGGCGGCATGAATTGGCATGATGAGGTGAGAAAGTAGGGTGCACGGTGCTCCAGCTGATGCTTGCCAATGTAATTGCCCTTCAGGCAATAATTCTTGCCAGTGTGATGGCCTCTAGGGACCTTCTGCAAGCCAGCATAAGCCAGAGCCGCTTCTGCTTCCCCATCACTCAGCTGCCATGAGTGTTAACCTTATATTAATTCAAGACTGAACCCCTAGATTCACATTAGTCAGTTTTTCATAATAACAAATTGAAGGAAATTACCTCTTCTTTCAAAACCCTTAAAGTGGAAGGAAAAGAAAGCAGTAGCAAGGTTTGGAAGGATGGTCTTGGGGGAAAAATCTTTTGTACTAGTGCACAGTATAAACACCACGAGGAAGGTGTACTCATCTGGTGCTTGCAGCCTCCTTGGCACTTGCTACAGTGACTTGGTTGTTCTTAAACCAGCAGAAGCAGCTCCCAAAGCCGCTTCCCCAATGTGTCCCTAACAATGGCCAGGAATGGCAGAGTCAGTTGTACAGCAAGAAAAGCAGGAAAGGAAGAACTACCATAAACTTAAGGCAGAAAAATAAAATGGAGACAAGACCTGAAAAGAGCTAACTCAGCTCACTCAGTTATCTGCAATGAAAACAAACAAATCTTAAATCTTAGATTCCAAGAGACAGCCAGATCCTCACAGTAAAAGTCAGCTCTAGCAGGTCAGAGCCCGTAGTATCCATGAGGACTTTTAAACCTTCCCTTCTCCAGAGCTTCATGTTTCCCAAATACTTGAGTCTCAGGGCACTGCAAAGACCTCTTCCACTCCCTTCTTCTGAAGAGCTGGGGGTAGAAGACCAAGGACTAGCTTGTCGCTACACTTTCAAATTGCTCTCAAATAAGCTTCTTGGTTGATTCTTGTTTTGTGTGCATTTTTATTTTACTGTGCAGCAAGTGTTCCTCAGCTCTGGATGACTGCTGTTACACAAATAAATTGTGTTGGGTGACGAAATGTACCTCCTCTCTTCGTAGTTCCCCCTCTAAATGGACATTTGAAGGTTCCCAAAGGCCAGCCAGGCTGAACAGCAGCTAGATGGTCCACCACCCCGAGGGAGTGAGCAAGAAGGTCCCTCATGAAGTAGCAATTGTCTGTAGGGAGCATCACTGTGATGGATGGGGCAGACGGGTCATGAAGTGCCTGGGGTGGGGGCTTAGTGCCATGGGAGCTTCCCRCAATGCTGCCCTGTGCCAAACTCCCAACCTGAATTCTGGTCTGATTGGAAAAAGCCTGGTCATTTTTAACCAGCTTTACAAGCAATGCTGCTGACCGTTTAAATTGTTAAATGTTTAAACAGTCCACAGCCGGGAAGTATTGGTTCCTCCCAATGCAGTCTGTGGGACTTGGCAGTAGTTTTGTAGGATTTCCAGCACATTTGCAGACCTACAACACATTCAAAGCATAAATCTCAGCAATTTGCATGAACCATCCCCCTTTGCAGTTTATGGGTCTGTAAATGTCTTTAATAAAAACGCTATCACAGGAAACGTCTTAAGATGACTGCTATTTCACAGTTTCACTACAGGTTCTTAATGTAAGTTAATAAGGCAAACACAATACCTGACGTTTGCAATGATAATTGCACAGGCCTCACTTTGAATGATGGCTAAATCCGATTGGGCGTGACTTCCTTTGCAGAGTGTCTGAATTACAGCCTAGGTTGAGGCCTGAAAAATCAATGGCTGCTTTAATCGCTCAATTAAAGTCTTTGAAAATCATTAGCAATTGGGTAAATCTAAAATATTTATCCATACATCATTTTTAAGCAGGCTGTGCCAGACCAGCACAACTCCATTTGTTACACTGGGGAACTGCTGCTGGAGGGGTAGAAGGAGCAGCAACACTGTGGCTGAGTAGGCAAGTGTCTCACCAAAGCTGAAAGGCTGAGAAAGTCACAAGTCACCTCTGTCAGCTTTACCTGATTTACAGTGTTTAGCTGAGGTCACCCTTCAAGTGGCAAAATACAGGTCAAGGGCCAGGAAAAGTCTTGCTGGCTTACAGAGCAGTAGCCCCCCACAACTGCCATGGGTTTCGACAAACTCCTCCGAGACCTGAACAGCAGAACAGACTGTGCAAAGGAGAAAAYGAAGCAGCGCCATCAGAATCCTTTGTTACTGAAAGAAAACCAGCTGTCTGCAAGGCCAGTTTTCAGAGTGGGACTTATGAATGAGTATGGCTTATAAGAAGCAGAAAAAGAACTTTTTGGTGCCAGGAGCCTAATATTTAGTCTAATAAAGGAAACAGAAACTGAACATGACATTTCAGTCCATCTGGACTAAATCTACCCATCTGCAAAGATTTACCTTTAAAAGATAGTTGAAAATCTCTCTTCTTAACTTGCATATTCATTTTCCTTATCTGGCTCTTCTTTGGAAGCAGTGGCATCTAAGTGCAGCACCACTATTCTAAATATTTGGTCTCTCTTTCTGAGAAAAAAAGAGATGCTCAGAGAGGACGAACAGGCAGGCTGAGAGGCGCTGACCAGTACACCAACGCTTCATGTCTCTCTCGGGCTGTTGGGCTTATGTAAGTGATATTTAATTTTGTGGAGCTTAAGGTAGCCTAATGAACCTGGGAGAGATCGAGTACTGGGCTGGCAGCAGCTATTTCAGATAATCTGTTGCGGATTCTTGTTCTTTAACAATTTGGGGGGTAAAAATATACTTTAAAGCGAATTGTCTGTCCTTAGAGTGCAACGTAGTGGCTGTTGAGTAGAACAAGGCAGTAAGTCATCCTGCTGGCATCCCCACGAGCAGGGGAAGCCCCAGGCCGCAGGATGCCGCCCTCCTGTCCCGCAGGGGTGGCGGCGGCCGCTCGCTGCAGCCCCCGTCGCTCTGCCGGGCGAGGGGACGGTGCCGGGGCTGGCACCCCTGCCCCCAGCTCCCGCACACGCTTGGCTGCCGGGCCCCCCAGCGCCGGCATTCTCACCCTGGAGTGACCCGCCTCGGGAGGACAGCCACCGGCTGTGTGAATTCCCGGCCGACGGCGTGCCGACGGCCGCAGGCGCCCCGTGCTCCCCCGCCCCCCCAGCGCCTCCCGCGCCGCGCACGGAGGGCGGCGGTGCCCGGTGCGGCAGCGACACCTAGCGGCGCGCCGCCCGCCCCGCAGCCGAGGGGCCGGGGCACCGCCCGGCGCTCCGGGCACCGCCGCTCCCCTGCTGAAACTCCRTGGCGTGGCTCGTTTTACACACCCCTGCTGTCCACCGGCAACTGGCCGCCGCGAGCCAGGACCCGCTTGGCGGAGGAAAACGCTGAGAAACAGGCTGGGCCGCTCCCGGCCTGGCTGTGGCGGGAGCAGGGCTCCCCGCCGCGGGAGAGCTGCTGGCAGCGGGCTCCCAGCTCCTCCGCCTGGCTGGAGGAGCGCGGCCACCCACCCGCCCTGCCAGGGAGGCTTTAGGGGAGCTGGAGGGGCAGCTAAGCCTGAGACGCCGCCCTCTGCCACAAAGCAGGCACCTGCAGGCAGCTATGCATGGCTCAGTAAGAACCACTGCCGCTACAGCTGGGTTTAAAAAAGCCCGCTCAAGTGACAACTTCTCGAATGCTTTATTTGGCTATTTCCTTGGCTTGGTATTTATTTGGCTATTTATTTTATTTTATTTCCTGCATTTTCCTCATGGAAATGCAGGAAACTAGCTGAGCCAGAAAGGCCAGCGTTTGGTTTGATTTGTCCTAACTTTAGTTTTTCTTTAATGCAAAGTTGAGACATTTAATGTTTTTTATATACGCGACAGTTTCTAGTTTCCTTCTCCCTCACTACAACAAAACTCCACAGCACTTCATCTTTTTCATTTATTCTGTCTGCTAGTTTATAAATGCTTGGATCAAATATTATGCCGTAGGCAAAGGAAAATTGTAGTAAAGTCCGTGATTTACCTATATAACGTACTGAACCAGGTAACAGACCTGCTAATAAACAGCATAATCTTACAGAAGAAATTCTGTGTAATTTAATTCTTACTCTCTTAGTTTAAGAAAGATAATTCAGATCATTTTACAGTAAAATATCAACTAAATCAATGAATGAAGCTTAAATGATACCTTAATGTTTTTAGTTCTTCATTAAATCCATACTTATGAAAAAAATCAGCTGGAAACAGCAATATTCAGAAGTGAACAGAATGAAAAACGTTGCTTGTACATAATAACTAATCATTCCAGCAGTGAAAAGACAGCACATATTAGCTTCACAGCTAACAGGGAAACCCAGGCGATGGCAGAAGAGCATAGAGTATATACTTATTTCCCTTCAGAAACTGACAAGAAGTTTAAAATAATTTGTCCCTTTAATTCCACTGCCTATATAAATTAGRAACCATAAGTACTGGTAATCTCTTCATTTAGCATGCAGTCAAGAGAGTCCGAGCTTGGTTCAAATTTTCACAAATGTACGCAGATTTAAAATGCTGGAATACATAAAGACAACCATAGACTTCTACGCTTGCAAAAAGCTGCCTTCCTCTGTATAAGAAATGCCATCATGCATCACTGTACTTCAACAGCTTAATTCCGCTTCTATTTATCGCCTCTGCATTTCCAGCCCCACTACTGCTGCCTGGCTCCATAAACACACACTAGACTGMGGATTTCTAACCCAACCATATCCTTCAGAGATACATCCAATTGCTATATTCAGAGGAATGGTCTCCCATAGGATTTGCGATTCGCCCCTGTCTACCTATATGATATCCCAGAAAACTAATCTCCAGGATGACAGCTCATTCAGCACTCTGGAAAATTTACCCACGCTGAGCTCCTCTTTAAATAATGACCTGACATTTGTTCTGTAGAGGGAGACAAAGCCCAGACTGATGAGAACAGTTGGCAGCTGCTTTCATTTGTGCCATTCGGAAGCCAGATGATAATTTGTCCGCCGGGACCCATCACTTCTTGGCAGACAGACCTGTCCAGTGCACTTTGCTATTACTTTTGCTGTTACCTCCCACCTCTAGCGTATGCGGCACACACAGAGTCAATATTCAAGGCAGACTAAACGAAAACTGACTGTCATAAAGGATTTCATGATACTGAGAACTGGGAGATAAGATCACAGATGAATTTGGTGATGATAAATACAAAGCAGCGGATATTGGGAAAGGCAAATTTGTTAGACCTACATAAAAGGTTAAATTAGCTATTGCTCAGAACAGAGATTCCGGCATCTCTGAACACAGCTTAACAAAGACATTAGCTAAGCAATAAGCAATGGTCAAAAAGGCAGAGTAGTATGTTACTAGGCAAGCAGACCAAACCAGAAAACGTCATTCCAGAGAAATTGTGAGTTCACCTTTTGCATACAGCACGCAGCTCTCATTCCTCTAAATTAGCTGGAGCCGAATTACAAAATGTACAGACAAGGGTGACCACGATAATCAGAGTGTCTTCCATACAGGGAGAGGTTAAATAAATTAGGACTTTCCAGCCTGGAAAAAGAAGTTACTAGGGGCTTATAATAATGATGGCACATAAAATCATAAATGGGATCAAGGAGGAGAACAGATGCGATTATTCATTATTTCTCACAGTATAAAACTAGGAGACATAAAATGAAATAATCATGTAACAAAAAGTATTTTTTCAGACAGTTCGTAATTAAACTGTAGCATTCACTGACAAAGGATGTTGTGGACGGTAACAATTTAGGATGGTTCAAAGAGATGTTTATCTTGGACAACAAAGTTACAAAATGCTTCCCAATACTTGGAAACACACATAAACAGATAGGGCTGTCCCCACGTTACCTGCAGAAGAGCAGTAGCAACAACAATGAAGGAGAGACAACTATATGCATGTGTTATCCATGCACATGGTCCCACCACATCTTACATCCCTATAGAGGCAGAGCCTGTSCTCAGACGTAGTCAACATGAGGGGATGAAGTATGTATATTTTTCATACTACGCCTCTTATTCTATCTATTCCTGGCAGTTTTTACTTTTTAGAATCCTCCAAATTGTTGCTACTATGTTGGATGCTTTCTGTTCTACCCAGCAACAGAGGTAGTCATAACTGCACTCCAGAGAGACATGCACGCAGAGAGGTGGGAAAGACAAGCTGAAGCAGGTTTCCCTCTTAAGGATAAAAAAGCAAAAGCCCCTATGTGCTGCAAACATTCCAGCAATTATCTTCCAAGTGCATTATCTGCTCTTCCACCTAAGCTACAGTTGAACGTGTCTAATTATCATCAACATCAGCAAGGTCAGGCAGCAGTACAAGCAGCTGTGCTGTTGTCTCACTTCTTCTCCCTTCAAAACACGTGCTCTATTACAGAGTCTCTCCTGTTGTCTTGGGATCCTCTCCAGTGGTTAGTGAAGGAACGGGAGCAGCAGTTCAGCCTTGAAAGTCACCATGCAATACAAATGCAAGCGGTGCCACCATGCAAAGGTTGAAGGGATACTGTATACAGAGCAGCGCTGAGTTCTCGAATGCATGTTTCCCTGGCTATAGCACYGGCTGCAGAAATACAGTGCTGTTTTATGGCTGAATCAAATCTCGTTTTAGTCATGCTACTGTCACTCTCCTTTGAAGCTGTTTTAGTTCAGGATGCCTGCACAGGCCTTCCTTCTTTCACATAAATATCCAGTGCTGAGTTTTGCTGAAAAAAAATGCAGGAAAGATGAAATTCACTCTTCAGCCTGGAGTCACGAGTCCTTCCTTTGCCGCCTCCACCCACGCAGACGAAACCCCAGGGGCAGAAGACCACAAGATCAATGTAGAAGCTGCTGTGGTCTCCAGCTTCCTCCCCTACAGCGCTGTGGTGACCCGGGCAGGGCCACGGGGAAGCCGCGGCGGCAGAGGGGCAGCCGGGGCTGCCCTGCGGCTCAGAGCTGCACCCAGCTGGTGCGAAGCCCCTCAGCCCGAGCCCTGCAGCTCTCCCGTCCTGGTGCAGGAAAGTGGGGACACTGCTGCGAGGCCGCAAATCTGGTTCCCACGCATGAAGGTGAAGAAAGGGAGGAGCTTGGTCTCACTTTCTGCAATACCCATGGCCACAAATAAGCTGGTACGGAGCAGGAACTGGTGTGYAGCAAAGTGTGGCAGAGTTTCCTTCTCCCCCCAAGAGGCAGGGAGGGAGCAGAGCACAAACCAGACCTGGTTCAGTTCCTGCTTTCCTTACRAGGCTGTGCAAGCCTGGCCTGTAGCTCAGGCTACCCTCCAGTCTTACTTTCTAGCCCCATATGACTCCCTTCCCTTCCCGGCTATAGATCTCAAATGATCGCTAGTCAACATTGATCAGTAAGCGAGACCATCTCCACATAAGTTGCCCCACACGTCGCTAAGACATCACAGAACATGAAGCAGCTCACCAAGAACATGTTAGTACAGAAGTAACAAGGCTGATACATACCTGCCTTTCCATTGTATTTAATATATTTATATTTAATACCTTTATATTCAACCATCCCTTCTCCTTTGGTATGACGAAATATTTGCTCTGAATGTTCCCACCACCTCAACTGAAAAGCAGAGAGATGTGACCGTGTTTGCCCATTTGGTTTGGCCTTCTCTGTTCTTCAGCAGTGTCACAGCTCAAAGGCTGGGACAGACGGTTCCCAAGCAAGCACTCCTTGTGCCGGGAGGTCACGGAGCTCAGTTCGGGCACCTTCCCAGTCAGCTGCGTGGGCTCCCCACTCAAATTCCAAAGCCAACAAAACAAGAAAAGCCCACCCAAAACGGAGAGAAAGAGGGAATGTGCGATATCTTTAACTGGTCTTTTCACAAAAATGTCATTTCAATTCACTTTTTCCCAAATACAGAGCCCAGTGATTAGTGATAAGAAGGTGGAACTGAAAATTAAAATTGTAAAATAGGATCAATGCTGTGCTTTGGTAGTGTCTGGTATTCACCCCAGCACCACCAGGAAGGAAATAGTTTGAAAACACCAGAGGCTCTTTGCAACTGGTATTTTGGATATATTTCCAGCAGGGATTTCTCCCCTCCCCATGAAAACAGACACACATTCTCATTTAACAACTAATTGATTTATTTAACAATACAAATTTCTTTCTACTGCATGGTTTAGCAGAGAGAACTTGAGAAACAAAATTAGCTTCTTTTCTTTTTTTAAAGTTTAAATGTTTACACAAAAACAACCTTTACTTCAGTAAATATAAAATTTACACACAAAAAAACTACATTAAAAAAGAACAGAATCATGACAAACCAACAAAAAAAAAAAAAAAAAGGATGGGAATTCAGTGTAAAGGATCCAATTGCAAGGAAGGCAAGATGGGGCAACACTAACAAGGCATCCCATTTGTACACCTAGGTATCTGAAGTTGTAGGTACAATACAAAACCAAAATACATTAAAATTAGGATAAAACCCTATATTTTTATACCATAGTATAGTATAGTATATATATAGATATACCATACCATAGATATAAATATCTGTAAATTCTGTAGGCAACACAGTTAACGTGTGAAATACATAGTTTGCTCTTCACTGGGAAGTCACTGGAGTGGTGTACGAGCTGTGTCACCCACGAGTGCACTAATGGTCAGCAGTGAGCAGACTTTAGACGTCCAGCCTGGATGTGATAGCCCCTTGTTTCTTTGCCAATCTGTGCTATTTCTCACACGTCCAATGACATAATGAGAAACTCTGGTCACCTTCAGCAGTGATTTCCAGCACTTCATCTCCTGGCATTAGTCTGTTACCTGACTTAGGCATATTCACCTGCCAGATCCCCTGTTTCTCATTCCCTTTTGCACTTTATAACCTGAACTCTAAAGCTATCCTGTAGCTACCAAGAGAGACTGGCTTCTAGGTTGAGATATTTGGGATACACAGTTCTTCAAGCCACCTTCAGGAATCTGTAGAAATATTTAAAGTAGGGTGGACAATTCATGGTCAAAGGTTATGTGATACAAAAAACAGGGACCTATATAGTGATGGCTAACTTTAGACCTAAATCTTTAACATTTTTTCTATTGCTTTAATATTTAAAGTTAACATTCAGTTTTCATATATTAAATGAGCAGAGCATCTTATTGATGGAAGTGCTACATTATCTCCAAAACCACCAGATAGTAAGGGAGACTGTGAAGTTTAAAATTAAGTGGAATTTTAAAAATCATTTAAAGGGATCAAGTCTCTTTTTTAATAATCAATATTGTGACTGGCAACCTATAAAAGCTTAAATTATAAAACTATTAGTGACTCTACTTTTTAAACTGTATGTACTATAAAGCTGTATATCTTTGTTACTTACAGATGTTACAAGATTTCCAAGCCAGAAAGTGAAATGAGGGAAACGTAGTCTAAAAGTTTTACAAGATTTCATTTTCACTAACAAAGGTTCATTTCCCCCACAACTGTTTTTATGTCTTAAAAATCTGATTAAATTTATTTTACTACTTTCTTTTCTGGACAGATGATATAGTGTTCAATCATGCTTTGGAAGACCATTTTCAATGGGTAACTGTAGTCCTCTAGATCAGCAAGTCCGACTTGCTTTACTCGGAAACAAAAGCACCAGACTATCTCTAACTTGGCCCTCGTCCTGCAAATAAAAATTGTAGCAAGACTCAGGCAGTCCGTTACGAGAGCAGGACTGGCCCTGAAGCAACCAGCTACATTAACTTCTGGAGTAAGCATATGCAATGCTCTCATTGCAACTTGAGAAAGAGCTGAACAGTATTAAATTCAAGAAAATTGTAGAAATGACATTTGTTCTGTGAAAAACAAAACAGGGAAAACTTAAACAATCCACAGGTGTGCATTAAACATTTAATAGCAAGCCTTTGCTTATGTATATTAATTTAAAGATTATCCACAGGGATCTGTGATACATTGGCCCTGCCTTGTTACTATAATTAAATTTATTCAAATATTAATTTAAAATAGGAAAACAAAGAAACTACTCCTTGGGGAACATGTTTATTGTGTTTGAGATGATACACTGGGTGCTCTCTGAGCTACAAAGGGAAAAAGGAAATCCTTTCATTACAAACTGACAAAGGTAAAAGTTAAAACAGTTTTCACAACAGCATGTACCACATATTGGAAATAGATCTGGGTTTAATACAAATGACATAATTCCTAGTAATCTACAGCTACCTTTAATAACTTCATACAGATAATGAATTAGGCTAAAATGCACTATAATATTTGGTTGACTTCAGGAACAGTATCCTTAGTACATCACAAAATACATTTTGATATCCCAAAGAAGCAAGACTTGCAAGTAGGCATTTTAAACATAACTAATCTACAGCTACAAATTTCTACTCGTGATAGCATTTACCTTTTTGGGGGGCAGTATCCCAGTCTTCAAAAGGATAAAAGCAGAGTAGAATCAGTATAACATATACACAGAAGTCCGTATTGTAAAGGCTATAAAGATTTGCTGCACACTGCAAAGTTGCCTTCTGCACCTTCACACTGCACAAGTAGTTTGTCATTTATGTTGCATATCTTTTGGTCCACTGTCTGGCTATCCTGTCATGTTCTGCTCTGTTGGTCAGGTACTGAGTGGCTATGCTTCCAACCAGAGGGTCAGCTGCAAAAGGCAGGAGAAGGTGCATTAGAAAAAAATTCCACGATAAAAAAAAAACCTCACATGATTTCAAACACAGAATCTATTCCAAAATACAGTCTTTGTTAGGCCAGGAAATGCTGTGAGATATAGGGGGACTCTTATCATACAAGACATTTCCAAGAGAAAACACACAAGGCACAATGAACAGAAAAGGAAAAACAGAAAAATCTGCTGTGGTTATCTGCATATTGCTGAATCTTGCCCCAGCCAGGTGCCCCGCTTTCACCCCTTTGGAAGGGCCAATGGCTGCAGGGGACATTCAGCGAGCGCAGCCTGGCGCACTCCTGCCACAGCGCTGGGACGAGACCAGCTACGTTAGGGTATCAGGACTATGGACACACACCGAGGGGATCCAGTTTGCTTCAGCAGCCATCAAACTTTTGTATCAAAGAGGCTAATCCATTTCTCCCCGATCATTACCAGTCTTCTGTAAATGAACCATCGTCTTAGCACTACTGCTCAGTTCCTGCCCTGACCGCAGGCAATTAGCATTCATTGCCTAATGACACTGGTCACACAGTTGTTGCTGAGAAACTGTACTGCTTCTGATGGAGTTCCTCCCCTCCCAACAGGAACAAGGAACTCTCTTTGAAAAAGGGAAAAATCTCTCTGAACATCATCCCCCTCACATTTGCAAGATTAAGCGTTTCAATTGCTGCCTTAAGAGAAGGGACTTCCTGTGGCCCCTTCCAACCTGCAGGATTTATGAGTTTATAACTCAAGAGAACTTTGTTGCTTTCCTGGATCGACCACTCACTTGCTGCAGCTCCTGCAATACAGACCTTCAATGACATCAGCTTAATTTCTCCACCATACCTTGGGAAAAAAAAGGGCTTAATGCCATTTACTTTCTGTTGTGCCACAGGAGTGGAAAGTGCCGTTAAATGTGGGACTGCATCCAAGCAGGAGTGTCTCATCCCCAATTTTAAAAATACTAATTTTTATTTAATCTGCATACAATCAAATACGCAAATTACATTCCATGGCAAATAAGTCAAATGACTAAGAGTGAGCGCTCAGTAAACTATCAGCTCCTTACCCGGGTTGCAGTCTGTCAGAAGAGAACAAATAGACAGCAGAACCTTTGAAATAGTCAAAGCAGGGCTCCAGTTGTCTTTCAGGATATCCAGACAGATGACTCCCTGACTGTTGATGTTGCAGTGATAAATTCTGGTACGGAAGGTAACCTAGAGTCACAGCATAAGAGTACAGAGAGAGAGTCATTCAGTGTGGCCCAGAGATGCTGCCCTTTGCCTCTGAGCAGCAGCAGCGCCTGGGGCGCTCCCAGTTCTGCAGAGCTCTGTGGAAGCAGCTCCTCACTGCTTGTTTTCTAAAACACAATTATTTAACAGAAGAGTGTGTATTTACTGTAGTCATGGCTACCTTGAAGAAACCTACCGTGGAGATCTTTGGTGCACAAACTGCTTTCACACAGGCCCTCTGTCTGGTACCCACAAAAATTAGGACCTACTTTGTAGTACTGTATGCTATTTAATGAACATATTGCATGTCAAGAACAATCTAATCACAACCATAACTTTACTGTGGTTTCTGAAGGTGAAGAAGTAGACAGAATTTGGCTGCGTGTGCAGTATTAGTTGATCTTTTCCTTTCTTTCAAAAGCCTAAATATAGACCATGAAAAATAATATTTAAAATTGGAGTATTGTATTATTCTTGTTCAAATTAGCAATGAAATCTTTGCCTTACCCTTCATTAGGCAGGACATAATACACATCCGAAACAATGCTATCACACTAACTAACACTATCCTTGTTTTTAAATTATTTCAGACTAATATTGGTAGAGCATGTGAGCGTTATTCTGCACAAATAAGAAGTTAGAAATATTTAAGCGCTTTAATTACATAAAGCACAAGAAGATGAGGAAAATTTTCTTTTTCATGCTGATGCAGGGGGGAAAAATCCATGATGTTTTCTGAAATTACTGAAAATTCAGAAATGATCATGCTCTTAAAAGAAATCCACAAGATTTTCATGAGGCATTTGTCTAAAACTGCATCACTTCATTTTAACATTCGTAACTCAGAGAATATAAAATTTTGTGGGTTTCAGAGACGTGTGAAATACATAGAGGGTATATTATTCTTTATGCTGTAATCCTTCTGGGAATGAAGAAAGATACCTGATTTATAATAACAACATTGTAGCCACAAGAGCCATAAGTTGTAGAAACGTTGTGTGGTAGAATGTATTTAGTCTCTGCAAATGTCAGCAGTGTCCTTTCTGGTGACTTGGTCAAGAGCTGTAATTTGGCATTAAGGGAGGGGAGAAGGGAACAACCCCTAACTTCTTTGATATTCATTAGTAAATTATGATTTCTTAAGTGTTCATACTATTTCTGAGCAAGGAAATGAAATTTTAGTTTAAGTTAAGATTAGTTTCATTTAATAAAAAGAGCTTTTGCTTAAAAATATTATCAAACAAGGTTGCTGATCTTGCCAGGAGTAAATAGATTGACATTTTACAATAATGGAAATCATCACAGTAATTTACCCAATTTGAAGTCACAATATAACACTCTAGTTGTCTATCTAAACTTATTTTAGCTTTCTGTTATTTTGCTAAAAATTACATACATTTTCAATATATGTAATATATCTATAAATATAGAATCTGGTTCATAACAGAAAAAGTCTATTATACATATACTTTAGTAGCTGGAATAAGAAGAAAGAAGCGTAAGAAGGTCTTGCGCTGTCTTCTATTAAAAATAAAATTTCTTGAATCTTAACTCTTGATCAGAATTATCACCTCATTTATCGCTTGGTAAAGCTTGGAAATCAGTATTGACTGTGATAATCAGGAAACAAATTAGACACCGGATTTTTCTGAAATTGCAAGCCAAGATTTTGGACCTTGTAGTTTTCAAAAGACCATAAACAAATTTGATATTCAGGAAGCGATGAGCACTCAGTCGCTGCAAGTTACATTCTTCTCATGTGAAAAAATGATAAACACAATAAAAACCTTACCCTTACCTTTGGTGGCTTGAATGGATAGTCAGATGAAAATGTGATATCCAGGAAAAAAACGCCTCCTTCGTATACAGAACCTGGAGGTCCAAGTATAGTAGATCTCCATTCATAAATGTTATCCCCTTTAGGACCGGCACTGTGTAAAAAAAGAGGAGAGAGAAAGAAAGAGTCAGGTGTACCTTTGAGAGAGGCATTTTATGGGTTTCCTTCTACATTCATTTTGTTTAATACAAACCACTTGCCTATCTTTAACAACTGCCTAATTTCCAACCGATTTCAGTGGGCTCAGTGTTTTAAACAGGCATGAAAGCCGGGCCCTCCGCTGTCCCTTCGGAGATACAGCAATGAAACAGACTGACCATGAACTACTGGACTGTCACTGTCTGAAACATACCCCAGATCTGCCTCCTTGAGTACGTGGTTGCTCTGAGCTTCCAGTGACATGGTATTCATATACAAAAGGAGTTGTATGTCTTGACCACATTCATCTTCTCCAGGCATTAAATTGATCATACCTTAAATGTGACTTACACGTATATTGATACACATTTATTGCCGCTTGTTTCACAGTCTAGAGTGAAATGTTACACCCTTGGGTAGGAAAACTGGGGATGGGAGAGACAGAATCAAGTAACCTGGAACTGAGCTTCTTACAGMACTGTTAATCCAAATAACTGTTTTCTTCAGGATATATTTGTGTTCTACCTCCAGGCAATCAGCATTGAGACTATTAGCCAAAAATAGTTTATTTTAATAAGTACAATACTGAACGCATTTCTCACTAGGGGAAGGGTTATTGCATAATTAATTATTAAAGTAAAGCTTTGAAAGAAGGAATAATGAACAAGCATTTTCTCGACTCCTGAGACATCATACTTAATGCTATTATCACACAGTAACCATCTAACCTCCTCACAAAAAAAAATCAAAGCACAATCTTATTTCTGTAAGCAAGTCCCAGGGTACAAACTAACCTCACCTTCCGCAAAAGGTCCTGAATCTGAACCGCAGAGATCCAAACTGACTGCTATGGGAAACACCACCGCTGAGCTCACGCAGGCATGGTGGATTCATCACATCTATGCAGACAAGTCAATAACGTGGCACTGTGAAAGATCCTTTCAATTCTCCCCACCTCGGCAGCCTCCCAGGCACCACCTACATCTCGCAAACACATGGTGAAGCGTCCCCATCCTTCTCCCTCTGTGGTCCCAAGGAACAGGCACTGAGGCCTGTCAGATGTGATTGCACATGAAGCAAGCAACAGGGCATGGCACCAAGCTGTAGCCTGGGAGTTTGTGGTTTCTGGCATTGCTCGACACTCAGAGGAGCCTCCCTACAAGGCCTCCAAGTGTTAAGGCTCTTCCCATGTCACGTCACATCAGGTATTTGTCATACATATGTCCGTAGTCTATAACATGGCATGTTGGACATTCATCCTTACTATGTAGCCAAACGTGTGGAGACACTCATCAGAGACAAGCAATATGAACAGTCTGCACTATGCATCTGCAATTCCCACACCAAAAATTTAGCTATTTTTACATTCAGATCATATTTGAGAAACAACCAAAAGCTGATTTTGATTATGAATTCCCCCTCAATTCATAATTTCCCAACATGTTTTTTATCTTGCGGACGTTTCTTGTACCAAATGTTTAAACTGTTGCAGGCCTTTCATTAACAGGACAAAATAAGCACAGATTTTGGCTGACATCCTATTTAATTAAAAACAAAAAATTATTTGATGGAGCTGTAGCTATTTTCCTGCTGCCAAAATGAAAGCAGGTAACAATGGCGTGCTGGCCTCCAGAGTACAGCTAAGAAAGAAAGACTGGAAGTGCTGTCAAAATAAAGTTTGGGTCTAAAATCATGGATCTTACCTTTCTATTTGCAATGTGAGCACAAAAGTGGAAAAAACACAGTAGATAAATTTTAGGAAAAAAAGGGAAATCCAGAGGCAGGGAGGTCCATTTTCGATGATGTAATGAACCGTTCGTACCCTCAGTCACTCCAGAAGATAATTCCATTCATGCTCTCTAAAAAGCAATTAGTGTAAGAACTGAAAATATTGGGGTAATAATGACAATATTTAAAACCCACACAGGCCACTGAAATGTTTTAATTAATTCTTGACATTCATCACGCTTACAGCTAATTAGTATTGTGCTTGGAAACCAAATTTCTATGGAGCAATTCAATTTCAGCATTAGATGTCCTAATGACTGTTTTATAGTTTAATGCAGAGGTTAGTGCTCTTGCCTTGTGTGTCAGGTACCTTTCTTTCATACACCTCTAACAGTTGGATGCAATTCAATCAGATTAATGAAATAGCTGAATTAAATTAGTGACATATTTCAGCCCAATGAATCAGTCACAATCAAGTGCAGCACCAGCCCGGTGCCAAACTATCTAGTAATCACTCACCAAGTCAGCACAAGGGCATCTATCAGCTAGTAGCCAGAAGCTAAGTGCAATGACTCTGTGCCTATTACTATCTGCTATCCTCTTCTATGCTACCGCTAGCAATATATAAAAGGATCGGGCTATAACGTGAGAAGGGGAACTCCTAACCTTGTCAGAGGAAGAAAACGCTGTGTTCGAAACCCCTCCTACTGCTGACAAAAGATTGCTGCAATGTCAAAAGTATCACAAAGCTGTAACAATAACCGCACTCAGATAAAGGAGAAAACTGTTAAATCGAACAATTTCATTACATCTGATTGAGATTTGTGAAGTTTCTGTTTAACACCTGAAGTGGTGTCTCACTTCCAGTGGTGTAAAAGATACCCCTGCTTCATCAGCAACCTGAACATCCCCGCAATTACTACATTATTGGTGTGAGGAGACACGAGATTAAAGAGCAGAGACAAGACACCACACTTGGCTTCTACCACATGTGTATTTCCACTGGGGATCACCCTCAGCCAGCCATACCCTACTCTGTCTTTTGTACATATACCAAGGTAATCTTTTCTGGAAGTAAACAAACCCACACCCTGTAAGGCTCAGCAAAACACACTAGACCTATGCACGGCAGTCTCGGCCCCTGCAGTGATTTCCACAAGGACAGGACGGCGGGGTTACACCCACTTGGACGACTGCAGAGAAGAGCAGAAAGCGCAGTCCTGCCTCAGGCAACACCTTGGTTGTGCACCGAGCTGCAAGCGAGTCCGGAGCCCGGCTGGAGTCACTGCCTTCGACTCGCCATCACCGCAGAGCATCATCCCGGTGCTGCAGAAAGCCACAAGGAGGGAACTGCCACTCCCTGGTGCAAATCTAACTTCTCCTTTCCCACACAGGACAGGAAAAACCCCAGGCTGAAAACTGGGAATAAGGAAGCTTTGGTCTGTCCGCAATTTTCTATTTCATTGATACACCCAGAAGAAATACTCTCCTCCTTCTGTGGGCACTAAAGAGGCTGGCAGATGAGGTGCTTCTAGGGGCTGCACTTGAGCTCTTTATTCCCAGAAGTTCTCCTGCTACTCAAGAGACTCGCTCTCCTATTGCAAACATAGGCTTCAAGCATCTCACCTTAAACCTTGAGAGCTGTGCTGAATGGCAGCCTAGGAATCTCTCTCGCTGTCTGCCGCACTGGACAGAATACCCCAGGCAGAGCGCTACAATGGGGAATTTCCATGGTTTTCTTCCCTTTCCTTGAAAGGAACTGAAAGACCGAGCTCCTTCTGACTTCCCCCATGGAATCCATATGGACACAAAATCCTCCTCTATTCTGTCCTTTAAAACACAAAATCCTGATGGAGCGACGGATCTGATGACAACTTCAGTGTTTTGGCTACACAGCATGCATGTGCAGTTCATTGCTACCAGCCTGCTGCCCCCCTAAATTAGCTTACAGAACATCACAAATTCAGTAAAGGCACCACCAGTATAGTCTCAATAAAAGAACCACTTGATTAATTTTTAAAAATACGGGCTAAAAAATCTCAGACAAAATAACAAAGCAAATTAATTGAATGACAAAAGATTCTTTGCAAAATTAAGGGGTTTTTACTTGATACATAAAAGTTGAATTGATTTTTTTTCAATAAATTAGATAAGTTGACAGCATAAAGTTAACTAACTACATCTGCTTCCTAAGTAAATATTCATTAAGCCACTTCACCGAGGGATATATACCTGATCCAGAAAAGACAAAGGATTTATAACCATGCTCTATCCAAGCTGGTCCGCTGAACAGATTTAATTTACAAGTGTGACTTCAGATGGTGAATTTGAGAAGACTTGAGGTTAAACTCTAGGGGCCCGTGGGGTCACAGCAGGTCCTTTAAACCTAACTCTGCTGAACCCTGGCTCTCAGGTTTCACAAAGATGAACAACAGCTTTTCCAGCACAGTGTTATGAGCATTCACACGGATGCAGCGGCGTTCACACCAGCAAGAAGTCTGTTAAAGTCCTGACGCAGTGGTTACAGAAATCAGAATTCAGCATCTGTTAAAATTCACTAAATCAAAATGCATTAAAGTTGCCCATATGGAACTAACTGCAGGATGAGAAACTAGGACAAGAAATTTCCAGTCTACATGATGCTAGTAGCATGCTGCTTTCTGCACTTGCTAAATGCGCTTCTTCTGTCAACAGCATTCCTCTGAAACACAGGGCTCTAAATTTGGTGACAGAATGCAACTTCATAGAACTGAGACTGTGATAATTAAGAAGAAAAAGGGTGAAGGAAAATGTAATTTAGCTAGATTTGATGTTAACTCTGTGTTATGCTTTATTATGAGAAAGAATTTGGGTCTATAATAGGATACAACTGAGGGGAAAAAAAACATAATCTGTTTTTTAGGAAGCTTCCTGACAGTGAAGTCTGTCAGACTTTAAAACAGAATTATGAGAAATGTCATTGGCACCATAAAACTAAAGGTACCGGTCTGTATGCCAAGATGCCCATCCGGGGTGCCTACACAACACAGATTTAAGTGGTGGAATATTTTCCTACATTCTCCTTTCAAAGGCCCCACCCTTAGGTCTGATACCCAGGCAGGTATCACAAAGGCAGCAGCTAACAAACCAAATGGAGTACCTGGAGTGGGAGTTAGGTAAGAAAAGAGCCCCCTCCATCCTCCCCAAACTTCTGTCTCAAGATGAGAGTCAGCAAAAATAAAACTCCCAAAGCTCGTCACAGACTGCTCAACCACAGCGACTCTGTCACAATGATACAATTATAATTTTCACAGCAATGTAAGTGAAGACAGTGCTTTAAGAAAGGAGTAAGGTATCTTTTTTGATTTTTTTCTTAATTCAACTGAAGGTACTAAGGAAAGGAAGAATGAATGCCCTTAACTATGTTCCACAACCTCGTGCTTGAAAAATCCACTTCATAAAGCTACATAGTGTTTTGCAAAATCCACAACACAGTTTCAGAAATTGAGTTTTACAAATCCTGCTGTAAGAAAGGCACCCAGCATGTTACCAGCATGAAAGGCTCTGTTTTGGACAGCAGTGTCTCAGCTAAAGCTATTGGATGATGTTCTAGTTCCGCACCGTGCCACCAGAGGCTTATGGGGCTGTAACAGATCCTACCAGCATATACAACTCAGGCAATTACACAGATGCCGTCTGTAGTGAGTCCGCCTGCCTCACCATCTAAGCTTCTGAGCTTGATGAACTAACTCATCTCCAGTGGAAGGAGAAAGCCCCAGGCTCAGGTAACTTCAAGTTATCGCAGAGGTGGGGACTCATATCTACTATGTAGGGTATCTACTGTGGATGCTGATGTCTGCCTCTCAGACTTCCCAGATAATCAGGGTAGAGAGCTTGGTGACCCTGCAGCACAAGAAGCATCTAAATGCTCCCTAATAGCAAGGTTCTTCATCTCTCTCTGGTGACACCTACTTTTCCCTGACTGCATGGGGAGCTTGGCTCCCAACTCAAGCCTCTAAGCTCAGTACTTTAGAAAATCCTCCTCACCCTCCATGCAGTGAGAAAGGGTTGTCTAGCTCCGTATTCACAGGCTACCTTGTAGCACACTAGCTTTTTATCTAGATACAGATACACACTGCCATGGTGCTGGTAATTAAAAAAAAAAAAAAAAAATCTCACAAGGAACCAAAGGATCTTTGTCTGGTGCAAGCTGGTTGAGAGTTAGTTCAGTTTTACTCTCTGAAACCTGGAGAGAGCACAAATCACTTCCCAGTAGTCGTATTTTCATGTTAAACATGGGAATGGAAAGATGCTCAGATTATTTTCCTGCTTTGATATTTTCAACATTTGGAAGAATTTATCCACTACCTTTTTTTCTTAATCCTCTTAACCCAATTGCGGAGGCGCTCTTGTATTTTTGGTTACAGAGCACAAGAAAGGAAATGAACATTAATTAAAAGATATACGTTTGTGGCTTTCAGCCCTGTGACCTTTAAAAACTAACAAGCATGGACAGCAATTTCCATTTTCTTTATTTTTCAATGCCTCATTTACAGGGCTTTCCAGAGTACTTATTCTCAGTGTTCATATTATCAGCACCAGTGCTTAAGCACCTCTACTTACAGAATCTGGGTAGTACCTCCTCTATACACAGAAAGCATATTGGTTTCACTGGCAAGAGCCTCAAGTATAGCCCTAATTTTTGGATTACAGCATTTTTCTAGGGTTGGACACATGTGGGTTGTCTACAGCAACGTATCAAATCCATGGTGAAAACGCTTTTTGATAAGGTACTCTCTATTATTCAGGTTTCCAGGTTATGTGCAATTTCTTACAAAGAAAAAGTTTCAGTCTATTGTGTTCTTTATATAGCTACAACTGTTCTTATTTTACCTGCCCCTGAACTATCTGCTACATCTGTTTGCTGAAAAAGGTTATTTACTGCTTCTAGCAGACCCACAGAGACTCTGTGTATCCTCAGTTACACAGAGTCTAGTTCACTGTACAAACCTTTGCTTCTGTCACTTCTTTAAAGTCTATCATGCCCTTAAGACTGAAATCTAGAAATTACTGCTGGAAAAAAAAAGCCTAATTTTAACTCATGGATCCCCTGCTAATTCAGCTGGTTGTAAAGCAGTGCAGGACTGGTGCCTGAGGCCATGGTTCAAAGCAACAGTAAATCCAACTTGAAAGCTCCTCCCACCAGATCAAAAGCAGCATGGCTACTCAAAGCAAAGTGCTGATCCAACGTAAACTACCTTGGCCAAACCGTGTATGTTCCAAAAACATCAACGGATTAGCTTTGTAAGACCAGGCTTTATGCTTAATCAGGTATCATTTGTCCTCCTGCAGCCAGCATAAAGAGGGCATAAACTTTAGACTGCACGGTCCGGCTTAGAAATGTAATCATGTGGCTGTATTTAGTTCACGTCAAATTGTACCATTTGGGGAATCTCACCAAGTGCAGATATGCTGTTAATCACCCTAAAGAGAAAGATGTCAGATTGTAGTGTTTTAGGCGATTAAAACCTCCAGCGCTAAACTTGCCATTAGTGAAAGAATACACACTGTTGTCACTAAAGGAAGCTGCCTAACAATCATTTGATAATTCCATCAAAGCTGTAATATGTAGATAACCCAAGTAATGTATTTTGGAAAGCTGATAGTTTTTCCACTGCCAAAAGCTCCATTAAATTAGTTCACTGCTACAATAGCTCAACTTCACTTTCCTCTTTGTATTCCTGCTGGTTCCTAGGACCTTTCTTGCTGCTCTTAGAAGTCTGCTCAGGTTCTCTCCATCTTCCAGAACAACTGTAGCCAATTATGGAGGCAGGATTCCTGTAATTTTTCGTTTGAAAAATAACTAACCCCAGAACATAGTTCGCTGAATTACAACAGAAATATTGAATTTAAACCAGGTAACAAAACATATCAGATTGTTTCTGTCTATGCTCTTGACAGAGGAGTTGTAAATATATACTACCCAGGCAATACATAAAAAGTTTACCAAACATGAGTTGTTTTTGAAAACAGAGAAATCACAGGACTTTCAGGCATGAAGAAAGTTCGTGCTGAACATTTGGTTTATTTTAAATATCTTGAAATCTGCACAGAAGTCCCTCTCACATGCCTACACCAGAGGAATTATCCCTACTCCCTATTAAAACACAGAGCAGGACAGTCAGTAAAGGGAAACATTTCCTGCTACTTCACCATGTGTTCATAATAACAAAGCCGTAATTTAGCATAAAATAAAAGACCAGCTCCCTGTCATCAGTGCTGAAACACTAGTAGTACTAGTGGCAAAACGTGTGCTATTTTCTTGCTGTTGGTATAAAGCCCAATTTGTATTAAGGTCAAATCACTTTGTCAAAGAAATACCTTTACGCACACACTCTGGATTAAGAAAGAACAGTTAAAAACAATTAATTTCACTAAAGGATCTAATTAATCTAAAAATACAAGTGGCTTTAAAACTGTAGTAAACTTACAAAGTTTCATGCCTAGGAACAATAACTGGGCAATTTTCAACAGACTAAGCCTGAAAGTCAACTAGAGCTGTTCAAATGAAGTCCCCAGCTATCAATCTACCCCAAATAACTAAACATTAGGCGATTTTAAATACTGACGGACGTATTAAAAAAAATCTTCCACTGCTCTGTGGATTATATTTTGTTTTTTAAGGAACTTATCTCTTCAGCCAAAAATTGAAAGGAACTCCACCTATGAACAGTGGTTTTCAAGACAAAAAGCACATTAGTGAATTAGAGAATCACCACAGTCTGACAATTCACGCCTAAAGGCAGACTCCATGATTAAACTTGTGAATGGTGTTAATGTTGTGGAAAAACTTTCTTCTAATATCATAAAAGGAGAAAGTGCAATTTAGTGAGCACGATTTATTCAGGGACTTCATCAAGGACCAAGAAAGAGAGGATTGCTGGGAAGTCACCTTCACTGAAATGCGGGTGTATTCACCTGTCAAGAAGATGAACACCCGACGTGCCTGGTGCTACCACAGTGGAACCTCCTCCTCCTCCGGCATATCCAGGATTGGGCTTCTCCACCACTTCACAGAAATATAGCTAGAAGTTGCCTTTCCACCCCCCAGCCCGCCCTAAAAAATCATCTTTCAACTTCAGCAACAAAGTTACAGCTTTCCCACACAGAGATGAAGAACAGACAAAACCAGTCAGTCAGATAGCCTGCTTCCATTAAAACACACTAACACTCTGAAAAAGAAGCACCTACTTAGGGATTTAATGATCTTTAATACATACATATTAGTTTCATACTTCTGGTTCTTTCATACTAACTTCCTGAATGCTGCCCTGTAGCAAGTGCTCAATATTTTCCCTCAAAAGAAGTCTGTATTGTCATCATCTAAGTCAGTTCTCGGTTCAGTCTTCCTAACCTTCTAGCACAGGCTTTCTTCCAAACGTAATTCTATTATTACTTTCAAATAACTTCCTCCCTCTTGCCTCCATCCATTTCCACATCACACTGTACAGCCTAACAAAACAGAAAATGCCGTGCCACAGCTCCCTGTGTCGGATGCCTAACTTGAAGCTATAAAAGTCTGATGGAAATCTCTTTAACTAGTAAAAGGCTATATTTCTCAAAAATAAAATTGACCTTTCCCAGTTCATACACAAAGACCTTCCCCATCTCCAGCACAATAAGGATGACTTCTCAAGTCTGGCTCCTTTCCAAATATGGCTGGGGTCACTACGTGGCTTTTGTCACAAGCTACTTCATATGAATTGAAAGAAGTTAGCTATTTTGAAGGGGCGTGAATCTGGTTAGCCACAAAACAAGAACCCTGTTCAATGCAACAGTCCAATGTTCAGAATGCCTGTCTTTAGTCYTGTTCCCACACTGGTTAACAAAATTTCCTACATTGAGGATTGATTAAATGAGATTTTCACTTTTTCACAAGATTCATTGTCTGAAATGATCATCAGAGCTCTGGCTACGGGCTTTAAACTCTGCTTAAAGCAAAATGATGACAAGCTTCACATGCAGTGCAGGGAGTGAGTTTATAACTGTTGACAGTTTTCATATATTTTATCTATTATTTGATATTAGATTTTTTACATTTGTACTTTTAACAAAACAATTCTGCAAATAAGCTTTTGCCAATCAGAATATATAAATCAAATCTCTGGGGCATGACACATTCTAGTAGACCTGAGCGCAAGGTGACCGGTGCTGTCCCACAACCAATTAACCTCACCAAAACGAGCCCCGTGCCTCCTCTTACTCCTTCCCCTCCTGTGACACCTGTAGTGGTGCTTGTGAAATCACATACTGAATTGCTCTGTGGTGCTGAGCGGGCTGAGAAGTAACCAAGGATTGCTGTCAGGCTGCCGGGGCTCCTGGAAGCAGAAGCTGGCTGCAGACTGGCACGGATGCCAGCATCAACGCAAGAACAGGAGCGGGAAGCTGCAGCGGGGAGTAGGGCAGAAGGTGGGGGGCTGCAGCAGCTCAACCTGCTTAAAACATGCTGAAATTATACTCTGTGAATGTAATTCTGGATCCGCAGTGTCCTATTTATCAAAGTAGAGGCTCAGGATCCTCCGTCTTCACCATTCCACTCTGTCCGTTCAGTACCTAAGCTGTAGAGTGACCCAGCATTACGAGGAGTAACTGCCCTGTACTGAGCAGAAGGCAGACTTGATTCAGGTGCTAAAACATTAGCCCAACAATGTACATTCCACTAGCTGAATAGGTATATTTGGAGAGTTTCAAAACAAAAGGAGTTGAGGATAGGAATCTGTTTTGTATAATGCAGAACTGGAGACAGCTGAAGCAACACTTAGTATAGAGCAGATATAAATGTAGCTTGTGTATTAAAAGCATTAAAAATCCCTGTGAATACGAGCTTTAGTTCCAAAAGCATAGCAATTCAAAGGAATGGAGAAAGCACCATGCATACAAATACACAGAAATCAATGTCTGATATGAGTTCATCTTACTCCACAAAAGTGTACTACACTGAAGAAAAATGTAAGAATAATAATCATTCCAGGGAAAAAAAAGTCAATAAACATCTAAGTGAAACAAGTCTCACTCAGTAAAATCTGTTTATTGAAAAGCGAGCTCCAGCCCAACTATCGCTCCCTCTAACAATGTTAATTTAATGAGTAAGTCTTCCAAAGGAACATTCTCTGTGGAGACAGCGGTAGCGTACGGAGCACAAGTTGTTTGGGTTAGCCTTGGGAGCAGGGCTTTGCACCCCTCCTCTAAGACAGCTGCCACCACTAAAGGATGAGCTAAGAAATTTGTGACCCACACAGAGCTTTGCTGTAGAGCTTGGACCACCGGTACCAGTGGACTAAGATACGCTGCAGTTTCATTCCATCTTTTTACACATCTCGCTGTTCAGAACAATGATTAAAAAGAAATGTAATTTCCCCCCACAGCCCAGATTCAAGGCAGCTGTTAGGAAAGGGGCRGTTTACTGCCTGCGGTAGGATACAGCAACTCGGACCTCGGGCAAAGCAAAAGCACATGGACAGCACCGACCTCCTCCGGGGTGCTAAACCCTTCTTTCCAACAGATCAGGTTGCAGCACCAGTTGCACGGCATTCAGGAATTAGATACTGCTACAAGGCGGACACAGAACGGCTGTAATCTCAAGAAGAAAAGGCTCAGACTGTGTATGCTTTCTTATTTGAGACTATAAGCATGATTTATCAGTGGAAAGAATATGCTTAATGACTACCGTTGCAAAATTCGTCGGGTTATATACAAATTAAGTATAATCTCTTCCAACATGTCCTAATGTTACATATTGATACATAACTCTACTTCCTTCGTATTCTCAGTCAGTTATAATTTAGTGAATGCCATTAACCACACATTTGCTTACATTTGCAATCTAGGAAAAATAATGTTCTTTCTGATAACTAATCTCAATAAAGCTCCCTCTTTGCTGCAAATGCCTAATTTTAAAGTACAGCATTGCTAGAAAAATTAACTTAAGACAGGCTGCCTGCTCATTGTACTTAACAGATTCAGAACTGGAAGGATAAACATTTTTACTAGTAGTTAGCCTGCTGGGATTGATTACTAATGTTTAGATGATTAAATATTTGTAACAAAAAAAAAAAAAGTAGTAGTAAGTATATCATTTTGATCTTASACATCTGCAGTAAAAATGGTTAAGACAAGATCAATATTTTGTTTTACAGACAGAATAATAAACGTGACGGGGCAATGACTTGCTAAAAGTGACTGTACAGGTAAGGGACAGAACGGGGTACAGAAGCAAAGTCTCCCAAGTCTCTGACAAGTAACCAAAGCACCAGGTCTCAGCGATTCCCATTCAACGCTTGAAGGTTCATGGGCCTGAAATTCAGAAACCACACAAACACACCTTATCCTATAATCAGGGTGTGGATAGGTGCTCCCAAGAGACAACTTACAAAACAAATCCAAATGGAAAGTTTTCCTTCTTGTTTAAATCTTCCTTAACAAAATTTAAAAAATAATGCTGGAAAATACAGCAGTAGCAGTAGTAGTAATAGTAATAATAATAATAACAACAATAATGATAATAATAATGAAAGGATCAAACTCTGTGGCCTGGCTCTGGGCCCCTTGCACCCGAGCGTGCTGCCGCACCTCCCCGGTGAAGGTTACTCACCAGGTGCCCAGCTCTAACAGCAGTCCCAAGCATCACCGGCATTTTGGGCCAGGCAGGGGGAGGTAACTCCAGCCGGTGGCAGTCCAGCATTTCCCAGCTGCCGCGCAGTCCCCGGGGAGCGCAGCAAGCTGGTGTGGGGTAGACTGGCAGATTGGCTCAGGTGGGGAAAGTCATCAACAGCTCTTTGATAGCTTGTTCCCCTTCCCCCACTGCACCAAGCAAATGCCAGCAGAGGAGACAACCCTGCAAAGGGAGAGATGGCAGGCATCTTTTTTTGTAGGAGGTAGTGTTCCAAAGAGGTACCCCAAGACTCTTCAATAGCCCACTGATAATTTGTGAACACAAAGATCTAGCTTTTCAGGGTTACGCTTCACCTCCCTCCTGCTCCCCCTCCAGTGCAAGCAGCAGCAGCTTTCACGGGGCAGGACTCCATAGGAGCTGGAAGCTAATTACCAGATGTCTTGTAAATCTTTCCAATCCGCACAACTTCATCCAGTTTGCAATGCTTAACATCAGCTCTTCTGGAACCTTTTCATCCTTATTTTTGTGTAACAAATTTTCAACAAGCCAGGAGTTCTTTGTTCTCTCCTAATAAAACAACCTAAAATGTTAACAGTTCAGCATGAAACTAATGAACTAAATGTACTTTTCTGGAGATCCGAGCAGAAGTGCAGGCATTTCCAGATTTATGTGAAAATTTATTAATTCTGGAAAAAGTGCTTTGGGCTGTTTCTTTAAAATAACTTTAGAACTACAAAAACGAATACAAACAACAGTTGTAAATTATTTATGTGTTTTGCCAAACATATGGCCACTTAAATGCTGCACTTACTGAGGATAACTTAAATGAAAATCTTAAAGGGGGCTGAAAAGAGAAGTGGACCAAGTCAGACATTTGCTTGAATGCAACTGTTCTGTCCACAAAATTTTATTTTGAATAACTGCTAGTGGCAATGCAGAGATATTCTGCAGAGCGTTGAGCATTGAAGTCTACAATTTACATGAATGGAAATGATTTTCAATTGCCTTCTCTTGGGGGATAAAAGTGAAAAAGATGAAGAGTGAGTCGGTTGAGTATTTCTGCTCCTGCAGTATTGCTGACACAGGAGACTGTCAGTTCTCCCTAACCTATTTCAGTGGGATCCATACCAGGTAACCGTATGGATTTAGTATGAAGCATAGATGAGATGAATATAGACCCCCACTCAAATGAATCCTCCCGCTGGCAGAGATGGGAGGGGTTTGAACCACAGCAGAAGGCAGCTGGTAACATCTCCGCAAGTGCAGCTTATTGCAAAGCGAATGCCTGACCATGCTCTGACTGTGCCACGGAAGGAAAGATGACTGTGAACTACCTAGGAAACGTGTCCTATGCCTAAGGCCAAGAGGAATGGGTGACATATAGCTTTTTGCTAGCTGTATAGCGGGAATGTCCTGTTTAACACCAAAGTTGCTTTATTTAAACCTCTTTGGCCAAAAGAAACAAAGCAAGAACTTTCACCTCAGGCAAAACACCCAGGCTGCTGGATGCCACCTGCTCTGGAAAGACTCTATCATGACTAAAACTGGAAGCAGTACCTGTGCTTTTATTTTGTATAAATTCTACCCCGTGGATGCTTCAGATTACGTGGGGTAAAAATAAATAACCTTTTTTAGCACTCGGTATTAAATGTACTTAGATGCATGCATTTTGGATCATAAGCCTAAAATACACTGCACTTCTTGGTAGTTGAAGATCATCTGCTACAAGTAGCATCTTTCCCCCCTCCAAAATACTAACTTAAGTACCTAAAATATTGTTCTCAGCAGATTATTTTCACAAAAGCATTCAGGAAACATCAAGTTTATAGGAACTGCCACTATAGAAGGAGCAGCTATGCCCCAAACCAAGTGGCACTTAAATCACAATCTTCATTTGAGCTGCTGTTGCAAGCAAACACTAGTATTAACTACAAAACCTCAGTTGCTAAAAAGAAAAGTGGCAAACATAGAATTAGTGGCTGTGTTCACATGTAGACAACTATCCACGAGGATTATGGTTACATTAAGTTCCCGTTTTGGCAGGCGCAGAATGACATGATCCCTCCATCACCGGTACGGCCACAGCTCCCAAGCAGCAAAACTCAGTGGGAGAGGACTGGACCCTTCTACCACATGTTACATACATCCCTTGTGCCTTCGGAAGAAAGGAAGCAAGAGGCCTCATTCAAAAGATTTCAGGACAACAGGGTAGAAGAGTTGCCCCCATTTACAGAAGTGCCACTGCAGTACCTGAAAGACAGTGCCACTCCTGAACTACATGACTGTGATGAACTTGAGGCCCACGTGGGTATGCCATACGGGAGCCAAAAGCATAATGCTAAGGCAGTAACAGTGTTTTTTTCCAATCAGACTAAAAGCAATAAACTGTTTAAAATATATTCTAGGAAGGGAAGTACTGCAAAATCTGGTACTATTCTCCTGCTGAGAGTCGATGCTGAAGTGATGACGCCAGTAATGTCTATCTGACTTTTTCCGTATGCTTTTCTTACATTCAATGGGAACAGTCACTCTTGGCAGCTCTAAGGAGCCCACCCTAAGTTTTTGCGTATTAAAGATAAAACGAGGATTTACACTGTTTTCCTCCAGGGCACTTGGCTCCCCATGCTATCCTGAGTGCCTTAAACATTTATGAATGCTTCTTTTCTTTAAATGTTAACAAATTTCAGTCATTATTACAGCAATTTTGCAAGCGTGGCTTTGTCAAAAGATAAATCTCCTAACATGCTCTGAAACAGTTGATCTACAATACTTCCACGTGCCTCTCAAACACTTCAGAGCAGGCACCCCCCTTTAAAGATCTGCCCTGGAGAGACCTCCAGCAGCTGGCATGATCTCATTAACCATCGACTCATCAGCACCATGGAAGAAGCAGCAGTCCACCGTTAACACAAGGCACTAAACCACTGAAGGTATAAAGACAGTGATTAGCAATATGAAGTGGAGCATATCATGATGATATATTCTTGACAATGCTTCTTAGCTTTCTTCTTTCCATTTTTAAAGCTTTATATATACTCTGCAGATTGACATTTCTGTGCTTCTCGCATCAACTAAGTGGCTACGCCAAGCCTTCTTACAAACAAGAATTACATTAGTCACTTAAACATCAACTGCCTACACAGTCATAAACTAATCCACGCAGCTCAATTATATTGCAGTTGCAAATCCTGACCAGACCTGCAGTCCGATGGGGGGAGAGTTTTGTGGAGCACAGAAAAGGGTGAACTCGCTGGGCTCTGGGGAGCAGGTGCCATTGGGATGCATCTTGGAAACCCGAGCAGCCTCCCCACAGCAGGTATGGAGCAGAGAGGAGCCATCTCTCATATACCGGGGCCTTGAAAATCTCTAAGGCTCTGAAGGTCAAGCTCCACCTCGAAGCCACCTACAAGCCAGGAGGCAGTTTTTTTGGCACACCCAACAAAGTGCTGCCTAACAAACAGGCACAGGCTGGATTTTAGCTTCTGAACGGTCTCCAGGCACAGCTCCAAGCAGTGTATCATGGAGTCAAGGCACAACGTCAGGCAGGTACGGAGAAGGGTCGCATCCAAAACAACATGGTACACTTAATATGCCAAGCACAAATAAACTAAACGCAGCTGTCTATTTGGCATCAGAAAGCATCCAACAGAAAAATAAATCCCAACTTTCAAACACTGACTTCCCCCCACCTTTATCTACTTGCTGTTTGATTAATTTTGACAAGTTAGGTTCACAAAACTAATGTACTACTTCTGCAGACTGTATGTTTCCAGTCTCTTCATAGTTCAAATTTTCAAGCTCTTCTACACCTTCCCACTCCATTCACATCTTTCTCAACCTCCCTTCAGAAATGCAAGGAAAGTATACGTCTTCCGCTGAAATCTCAGCCAGCAGAGACCGACCGCGGTTCTCCCAGAATGTGCCTATATTTGCTCTACCTCTCTCCCTCCATCTGGCTCAGCCGAACGTCTCCCATCCACTCACAAAGAGATCTTCTTCCTCTTCCCTTGAACATGCCCCTAGTACTCCTTCCAACTGTTACTCTTCTTACAATGAAGACAATCTTCATCTCATGAAGACATAATTCCTTTTCCCTGACAATCTAACAGACTCAAGGAAGAAATATTATTTATAAATGGCATAGTTATTGGCTTCATATCTATTGAAAATATTCATCAGATAGACAGACAGCAATACCTAAGTATCTTTCACCATCGCTGATTCCAACAGAGACTGAATTATTCACCTTAGACTCATATTCAAACTGGAGAAGTTTTGTTTATAAAACTTTTCTTCTGAGCATGCCTGAGATAACCACATAACAACCAGAAACAACTGAAAACTACAGTATTTTTTCTTCCCCGGTTTCTAGTCAAATGAATGCAATGATCCTCTTTGTGCATGGTAAAATACTTCTTAATCAATTTTTGCCTGTTGCATAATAATATGGAAATAATCTATCATGTTTTTACTATAAACTAAGTCTAAAGAGGATGATACACTGCCTCTAGCTGTTTGCATGTAAACTCAAACAACTATATTGATGCGAATCTGCTGTAGTTACCTGAAATACTTCGATCTGTTAACAGCGCTTGTATTTCTATTGTTAACATTTATTTCTCCTTAAAAAAACCCCTCTTTTTAATCTAGAAATATTTCGACAGTGAAAAATAGAAACAGAAAAGGAAAACGACAAGGAAATATTAGAGGAGATTGATTAAATATTCATAAACTAGGAAATGCTAAATTTGAAGTTACACATGGTGACCTTAATTCTAAACTCTCCTACAAGTTCCTGAAGTTCCCTTAACTACCTGACTATACACTCTATCTTAAACAATTTTTCACAACTTTAGAGACACCACCTTTTAGTAAGACAAATATTTTGTATCTATAACCTATAGAGCAAATTGTCTATACTTCCTGCCAGTCAAAAATACCAAAAAACCAGAGAACACCCATGGCTCGTACACTGAGCCAAGTTCACCACTAACATATGCCCTAAAACAACTACGAGGAAGACAGTTCCACTGCTAAAGTGAATTACACTTTCTATGATTATTAACCTTGATAGGAAAGAAAAAGTCTTGGAGAACAGGTTTTTTTTCTAGAAAAGACATCAGACTAATGCCAGTGTTAAAAGAATGATGCAAATATACAAGAAGGAAAATATTACAGGATATATTAAGTGTGTACGAAAACATAGGCGAAAATAGCACCATCAATTTGAAAAACAAAAGTAATTTAAAGTGACTGTACAGTATAGGACAGTTGTACTTATGTAATTTTAGAGATACTGCAAGAAGTCTGCTTAACATAAAAAATGCATATGTATAAACATTCAGATTTGCAATTGTTTTACATTTGAGCATTTGTAAAGTTATCCAAGCAGCAGCAGCAGCTGCATTCCTTCTGAGCTTAGCACTCTGAATCCTAATTTTTTGTAAGAAAGCTGAAAAATGGTAAGGTATAAAAAACCCTCTGACTTCTTCACAGTAAATTCTCAGCCAAACACTCTGAGAGTTTGCTTGCTTGTTTGCTCTCAGTCCCTGACCATTACATTTTATACACTTGTCAAGCACAAGACTGTTCCCCTGCCTCCTCCTTTCTTTCAGCTACATAACACTCCTGTTACTTTTCTGCAACTTGTAGCTAAATCAGAGCTTGAGACAATACATGTCAATACTCAAATATCCAGAAGAAAGACATAGGATTGAATAATTTATTCTACAGACCCCCAAGAGTGACAATGACTTTCATCTGTAAAGAAATCATCGCATCTTCCCTCTATCTCAAGAAATAAAACTGTCCTCCTTTTTTTTTTTAATTTGGATCACGTAAACAACAGAAACTTTCTCTGGATTTAGTTTTCTCAAATACTTTATTTTTACTTCAGCTGAGGACCCACATTCAAAATATACCGGTATTACTGAAGAAGACAAAAAAACGACACCAGCAGCGGCACGTCTAACCCTAAACCAGCTGTCCCTGATGGACAAAGAAAGTTCATCAGCCTCAGGCTGGATATCCCAGTCTCGCAGCACAGAAACACCCACAGAAGACACATTGGCAAAAGCATCCAAACCCCAGTTAAAACCTGCAAAAACATTCTCAGGGATTTCTGCACAGCTTCCTAATCATGACTGAATCCTTCAAGAACGATCAGGCTCCAGCAGTAGAAGCAAGCAACTAGTAAGAAGCAAGAGCAGCAGAAAAACTCCACCAGTGTGTGGTGCACATAAATAAAGCGGACGAATATTAAAGTTGCTTTTCCCAAAACTCACCTCTGTGCCACCACGCTGCTCTGCTCTGGGAATATATGCCACACCAGAGGCTGAGGGAGGCACGAGCTGGCCTCGTCCATGGTGACTCCATGAATGAAGTCTGGAAACAAGCCAGCTCGCGTCCGAGGGCAGCATCAATCCATTTCCCCGCCTGGCGTAAGACAGGTAATGCTGAGGAGAAGTTAAAGCTATCTATATGGCACTTATGGATTCAGCCCTCTACCAGCTGGACAGTGCCTGGGCTGCGCCCTACTCCGTAACTGAGGGGAGTTTTCGAAGTCAGACACCACCTCCAGACTTCAGTGGATCCCATGGGTGTTGTAACAACAAAAACCCAACAACAACAAACCAGAAAGACCCAACCCCAAAAACTAAACTCCCAAACTCTGTGTGGTTGTTTTTTTTCATCACAGTTTCCTCAGAAACACCAGAAATAAACTCTGCTGAGGTAGGGAGTAATTTGCTTATTTGATGAAGTAAACCAGACTATGTCAGCAGACTCACTGCATCCCAAGGAAGCGTAACCAAATGAAGGTGCTCGCATGGGATTTTAAAGAAAGATAAAGCTGGTTGGAAAGGGGTCGGTACTGTTCCCTCAGCCCTGGGGGCCTGCCCCCCTATGTCCTGCACCAAAAGGACGGACAGGGTGCCCTATACTAGACCTGTTACTGGTCTTAGATGGAAATACCTGTGGGAGGAGAGGTTACAGACGTCTCTGTTCTGGCAGAAGTACCGCACACACAACAACACACGATACCGAGTCTGAAATTTGACTCCAAGGCAACATTCAACTTCTTTTCTGCATGCTGATGCAACGTTAACTTTTGAAGCCTAATTATGATCATTGAAATTTCAATAAACTCACTCCACTGTTGAACAACAAACCAAAACATGTTATCAGGCAGGGATTTGTTCAGAGCCGCCAAGGATACACTTGGCACGTCCCACTCCTCTGTTCATTTCAGTGGGGCTGTTCCAGAACAAACACACATTCAGAAAAATTTAAATAGTCTGGAGCAGCTGGATGCAATCTTGATTCTTACTTAGGAGAGCAGCGTTCAAAATCATGTCCAAAAATGAACCAAAAGCCGCGTGCTCAGGTCCAAACTCGGAGGGGGAATTCACGTGACTGCCGAGGAGCTGTCAGCGGTGGGTCTGTGGGAACTGGTGGAGAGGAGTGGAGAGGACCACTTTCCCGGTGGTTACGGAAAGTCAGACAGCGGCTCAGTTTTATTACCTGGGAAATGTTACAAATATCAGCAGCGAGGGGTCAACTAAAAGGAGCCTTAAAATGATAAATGAGATCAGCGTAATACACAGTATTACCTTCTGTTCCAAAAGAGATGGAGTTTATGTTGGTTGGAATAATTTTAGAAACATCCCATGCAGAATGCATTACAGGAGGATTTTCTATTTTCCCCTTTCCTGAAGATTTACCAGAGACCTCGACTAGCTCTCAAGGAACCAGGGGGGATCTAGTGGGAAGAGCCGGTTTCTCACAACTAGCCACTGCCTTTGTCAGTCTGAAGAGCAGGTTTAGCTCTTGAGCTGTTAATGGCTTTTAGTTGTAAATGCAAGAAACGTGCAACAGGGCAGGAGAGAGGGAGGCAATGAAGACGAATGAAAACCCAAAACTCAGGTCATTTTTCTATTCAAATGCTTTCTGGATAGATGCTCCCACCAAATTTAATGGAGGAGTAAGAAAAGATTTCAGCAAAGCTATTTTAATCTGTAGCTTTTCACAGGACATATGCAGGGTATATACTGGTTAGTATATTTAGTTGGTACAGGGAATATTTTACTGGCATTAGCTATGCAGAGCATTATTAAAATGAACACGTGTACTCAGTCCCTTTGACCAAACTCTGTTCTCAGTTAGTCTCGTCTGAGGCTTGACTAATGTCACTCAAGTTAACGGACTTGCTTTATACCAACACAATATTATATTTTAGACACTAAGAAATGTTAGTAAGAATTAATTTACTTAATTAAAAATTCATAAAAAGCCAGCAACTTGTGCTTTTATTTATAAATGTATAGTAAAAGTATAAAGAATATTTTAATGTGTAGCTAATGAATTAACATTAATAATTAACATTTAACAATTAACAATAATTAACATTAATAATGTATAGCTAATGAATTATTATAGCTAATGAATTAATAAACAGCGTAAAAAGAGGCAATAAAACTGAAAACGAAACAGACCTCCAGTGCTTTAGATAAAAATTGATTTATAATTTCTTCAGATTTAATATTTGTTTTACAGAAAAATCTCTCTCTCAGAACCTCTACAATCTCTCCAAGTAAGATACAAAATCTCTTAGAATAAGATACAATCTCTCAGCATAAGATATAAAATCTCTTGAGGTTAATTCACTGTTCTTTTCAGCAAAGGCAAAACCCACAGTCTTATTATTCGGGTTTCTTGGTAAACAGATTAGATCCACAGATGCAGCTACTGTGTTACATATGCATGTGACAACCGCTGTCATATTGCTCTAGCAGTCCTCGAGCACATAGCTCTCTACCAGTTAAACAATCTTTCCCGAAATAAACACATCTTTTCCGTTATCACAAGCTATAAAGCAGTTCAAGAGCCCTGAAATGATCTTTTCATTAGTTTGAGATGCTTAAGCATCCCAGTACCGAAACATCCCAAATCAGCCTTACAAGACGGGAGGAGTATAAATCCTGCTCTCCCATTCCCTTAATGAGAATGCCTAATAAAAATGTAAACTAATTCCTTTGGCTGCCACTATCCTGTCTACTGAATGAAATCTTCCTTTTCACCCTCATAGATTTATATAACTTTAAAGCTACAAGATCAGTATGGCTGTTTGAGATTATTCATCCAACGCCACAAGCTGGCACTAGTTTCTTAACTTCCCTCATTTGTTTTTTTTATTTTTTTTTGCCTTGTCTGAGACCAGACAGGATCACGTGCCCTGTTAGCAAATCCATCCTCTTCAAGTCAATACTGTAATAGCCTCACTGAAGTCCATCCTCCCTCAACAAAACAATCACAAACCCCTTAGCTTGCAACATTTCCTTGTTGAAGCTATACTTCAGTAAATTTGAATTATCTATTTGATTATAAACATTTATGTGCTTTTAAACTCAAATTTTAATGCTTTCCCTTCTCTCCCTGTAAATGCCTCCTTGTCCTCCTAATTCAAACAAACACAGACGGTGCTTCTCCCCCAACACTTGTCACTGTTATTAGCTGGGTGGACACTTCTGACTCCTGTTGTACTTACACAGAGGTCCTTCCTCAGCCCTTTCCCTCCATCCCCAAGGTCTCTCCGGGGAAGTGAGAGTTTCAGGCAGGCAATAATCTGGCTGTCCAGCAGCAAAAGAAGAGAGTGGAGATTTCAGCTCATTTTCATGCCTGACCTGGAAGCCAGCCAAGAATGTCAGCAGTACCTCTGGACAATTTAAAAATAATAAAAGAAAATAGAGACAATTTGAAAATATAAAAGAAAAAATAATCCTGAAGGCTGCAGCTAAAAGCCAGGGGTTACAAGAGAGATCCCAGAACCCCTGGGATCATGCAGAAAAGCAAGTGGTCTGGAGAATGGGTCAGGGAATGAGCTGAAGCACAGGCCATTCTCGGATGCAGCCAGCAATCGCTGCTAACCGCAGAGCAGAGCCATGCCGCCCGCACCAGCCTGCTTTTACCACTGCCCGGCCGAAAGCAGGATCGCGAGACGTGTTTCAAGGCAAAGAGGTACCACGGTGAAAGCTGCCAGAAAGAAAATGTAGAAGATGAGACTGTTGGAGAGGTGGGCTGCCTTTCATCAAAGCTGGAAGTGAAAGCATGCTCATTTGGTCCTGATCAGCCGTCAAGCCTACTGCTAAGGAAGCGTTTCTCCAAGCTGACCCCTGAAAGCACACATCTTGCCAGGGACCAAACAGGGAGAAAGCTGCAAACCTGCTCTTCCCTTCTGCTGCTCTCGTAGCATGGTTAGCAGGTGAAAAGAAGCGCTTGGGTCCCAGCTAGCCCAAGGTACTCCCAGGGGACGCAGCTGGACAAACTGGTCTTTTAGGTGTGCTTCTCCACAGTGTTGCTGGGTGTCCTCCCTCTTACTGCCCCACGTTTGCCAAATCACAGCTCTGGAATGGACTGGCAGGCACCCAGGCTTGTTCCTGGCTCTCCCAGGTAAACACTCACTGCCAAAGAGATTTACTTTCCCTGGAAACAGCAATCCTCCCCCTCCTTGTCTCACATCCAACAGGGTGAGTGTGTGTCTCCCTGGCCAGAGAGCAGGCTTCCAGGCAGAGAAGGAGCTCAGGAGCGGAGCACCCGTGAACATCAAGAGAAAGCAGGAACTGAACACCACTACTCCTTTGTGGGTTTGTACAACAGGAATTAGACCACTTAAGAGACAGCCTCCAGCTCATTTATTATAAGGTGCCTAATGCATAATTAGGCAGGGGGCCCTGCCCTTCAAAGTCCCTCTTCTTTCAGCCTGTCCTCTAACCTTTTGATGAAAACCAGACCGAAGAAAGGAACCGAGTTGTGTTTAGTACATGTAATATAAGCAGGTCTGGTGGCATGCTGATACTTCCCAATCTCCAAGGAGAGGATAACAGCTGTCTTGCTGCTTCAACCTCCTGCTCCTGAGTTGATTCACGCAGTGTCTGAAAAAAATAAAGTGCCCCTGAACTGGGGGACAGGCAGAGGAGAGCCTCTCGTGCAAGCCTCATTATGCAGCCCTACACACAAAACGTCCCACAGCAACCACTCTGTCCCTGCACGAATCATGAGTGTTTCCTCCCAGCAAGCTCCAGCTGAACCGTCTGTTTTTTCTAACGCTTTGTTTTTATGCAAAAAAAAGCATTTTTCTTTTTCCTTCAGTATTGTCATTTTCCTGGAGCACTAGAAGATACAAGGCAAGGGAAGAGCTTCTCCTGAGAAACGCTCCTTCCTGCCCCAGGCCACTCCTGTTGTCTTCTCCACACAAGTGCAGGCCGTGGAGGTGGTCTCTCTCAGGGGCACCGGCCATCTCGCCTCGGTTGCGTGGGTCTCTGGTGTGTGAATACAGCTCCTCGCAGGACCCCGTGACGTTTCCATACTGAGCAGGCAGCCTTCGAGATGAAGAAGTTAGGCCCGTTGGTTTTCCCTTACGGTATTGATCCCTCTGTGAAGCTCTGCCTCTTGGCAGTCGGTGGCAGGGTGCATTGTCAGGCCTGGCAGCTCACCGGCGCTTCACGCTCCTTGCCATCCTCCCAGCAGCGTGGGAAGGGGAGCTCGCCGCCACCTCAGCCCCGCTCTGCCTTTCCTACTGCTGGCACCCGCGCACCCCAGCTCACACAGAGAGCTGCTCCCAGAGGAGACAGCAAATCGAGACAGACCCTCTGGCAACTGCCCGCTGCCTGCAAGCCTGGCTTACACTTTTAAAATACGCACACAATTCCACGTAAGAGCTCACTGACGCCACGGTGCCCCTCACCACAGCCCTGCCTGCACAAGAGCTGAGGCCCTTCTGAGCTCCCAGCTTCCAGCACTTAATGTGACTTTCTTCCATGTTCACAGAACAGACCCGACAAATGTCATGCAAGCTGTTTTGCTCTGAAACAACAGAAGTGGGATGAAATCACCTGCAATCTCATAAAGGTGTGTTTCAGGCATTGAGGGCAAGCCAAAAGTTTTTTTTTTATTGGAGCCGATTCAAAGCAAACAGAAATTCATATGCCTGGCACTGAGGTAAGACATCAGACCCGCCATAGATGATCTCCTGCAATGCTGACATTACGCTGGGCAGCTCAGCTCAGCACAGAGGAAGACAACTTCTGCAGTGATGGCAGCCACTTGCAACATGGATCCTCAAACCTGCTTCTCATGACCACTAAAAACTACATTTGCTTCCATTTGGCATTTTTCCCACCATCCTGAAAACACCCTGGTGAAACAGTTTTGTTTTGTTTTTTTCCAAAATGTTGTGACTTAAAATAAACATACAAAGTTTCCTTTGAAAATGAGAACTTAATCCCAGTGTCAGCGATCACGCAACTGCTAGAGGAATAGTGCTGCTCAGCACCCAGGCCGGGCGTCTCAGCCACGGATGGGCAGACAGACACACAGAGCACTGGCAGCTGGGCAGCCACCTCCGGACACTGCCCATTCCTGCCTGGTGCCTGAAAGGGACCGATCTTCTGGGGTGAAGCACCCTAAGGCTCATCCCCTCCCATCACCGTGGATATGCAGACATTGCCTATTCAAACAGGAGCTGCCAAGGAAGGGAGTGAATGAGTAGGATCTGCAGCGGCAGTTGCTAGGGGTTATAAGCTGCTCTTGAGACAGAAGAGGACGGCTGAGAAAGACACTCTGACTCCAGATCTGACTCTTTATTCCACCACCCACCCAGATTACAGCCCAAAGCCTTCGCAGGGTACTGCTCCCCCCACATTTGGGTCATTGCCCATTTATGTGCGCTGCTAACAAATGCAACAGCTGCAAATCAGGCAGGGAAAAAGGGGTTTTGAGATCTATGACTGCTTCATCTGGCTTACACCTGCATTTCTGGCACACGTGCAAAGTGCATCCGGATCACACTTTCTTCACCGTAGATAGGGATCACAGGAATTACCCACATTGTGTGGAAAAGGTACTTAATCGACTTCTACCCAGGACCAAGATCTTCTGTGAGACGCTCTGAAAAGGGTAAGTGCTACCTCCCTATGCGGGGTAACAGCCTGATCTCTATTTCCTAATTATGTCTGACCTGGAGGTCATCAAGACAAGCCATCCAGCCCTCTTTTTCAACCAAGCAGGAGAACCATTAGCTATAGCGGGTAAGCTCTTCAGAGCAAAAACTGTCCTTCTGAATGTGTTTGTGTTGGGATTAGCACAACAGGGTCCCCTGACAAGCATCCCAAGAGAAAAAAAAAGGAGGTATTTGCAGTGCTGAGGAGGCCTGTACAAACAGACAGTGCAAATGAACAAGAGCCCATGTTACCTTTCAACCCTCTTACTTATTGGGTAATGCTAGGGGTTGCCCACCCTTCTCCCACATGTGAGCCCAGAGACACTCCTGCCCTGAGCATTACGCCCTTCAGCACTTACTGATGACAAAAGAAGGTGCAGTTTACACTTACTTTTACAGCTCCATTAAAAGGTGACCTGCAAATAAAAAAAAAATCAAGCACATTTAGTATTATGTGCTGAATGCCCCCAAATAAACAGGATTAGATGAGCATTCAGCCCTCATGTAAAAATTAGGCGAAAAAGCTGGCACTGAATGTGTACTTTGATTTTACGCTCATGAAACAGAGTCCTTCCTAACAGCAATGTAGCGAGCAATTCCTGACAGCTACTGGCCTCACATCTCTGCCTCTTGCTGCTTGCAGACAGCATACTGGGATGGAGGTGTGGCAGAAATATTATTCCCTTGAATGGCATATTCCTGAAACCACCACAAGGTGGGAAAGGCGAGGGGACAGCAGGCAGTCCCACTTCCCCCACTTTCCCTCTTCTCACCCTGCTCGGGCACCAAAGGCTATGCTTTCCAAGCGCACTGACCTGACACTGAGCTAACCCCCATGCAGAGCCACTGGTGGATCAGACATCTTTGAAGATGAGGCTTTGAGATCTATTAAAAATATTAGCAGTGCATTGCACAGCTACAGGTAGAGCCTTCTCCTGTAAAATACTGAACACAATAGCTGTTTCCGACTCGCGATTGCCACACTGCTTTCCCCTCTTCCTTCTGCGTCTGGCCCCGTTTAATGGACTCCCCTCCCTCGGACCCAAGCTCAGGAAAGTGTTTCTGCATGTGCTTAAAACCCACTGACTTCAACGGGAGATAAGCGCACGCTTCAGTACTTTACTGAATGGGGCATTTAAATGAATGTAGACCTCTCCCACCAGTGCTCTTTTGTACCAAATTTTGTACCTTTATTATCAATTACCCTGTATACGTGATGAAAAATTAGCCCATAAGTGATTTGATTACTTCATAGCTACTCCCATTCATTCTGACTTAAAAACATACGGACATGTAAAAGAAGATCAAGGGTTTTTCTGTCATGGTATTCTTGTATCGCTCCCCTGGCACACAAGAGGAGGCTGTTAAGCATCGTACTGCAGTTCTCAAACAACCCTGCTCTCCCCCGGATTCTTATTTGCCATTTCTCTAAAGTGAGGCTTCACAAAAAACTACACTAATGTACAGAAATACACTGCGGTGGTGTTCAGAAAGTTGTTCAAATAAGGTCTAGCACCTAGTTTCAAATCTCTTATGTAAATAGTAGCTTTAGTGACCTACTGTTATCAAAATACATTCTAGTACATGCTTACTGTTTGTTGGTTTCTTTAATTTGGCTTTTTTATTTCTCATTCTTTTGCAAAATCTGATACTGCTTTATAGGTGTCCAAGATGTTTAATGTAAATCAGCAACATTATCCTACAACTAAAACGCTACTATAAAAACTTTAAAAATACTGTTTTGTAAATACGAGTGTTAGAGCAACCAGAGGTGTGCACACTCTCTACATCTAAATGTAGAATTTCAGGCAAATTGATTGACGTTAACAAGAACCATTATTTAAACTAAGAAATCAAAAAAGTGAGTTATACCAATTCCTGCCAACAATTCTTCAGTTTTTAGTAGACTGTTAAAGACATCTGCAATGGGTTAAGAAAGAATTTAAAAATAACTATAATTTTAAGCAGGAAATTTTCTAAATTAAAAGCGCTAAAAGAAACAAGAAAAGGGAGTAGGGTATGCCAAATTCACGCTTAGATTTTAGAAGAGGCAGATGATGGACTTGAACAGAAAGCACTGGACAAAAGCTGCTTGGGGTCATCATTTCTCCTTACCACCCTCCCTGAATAAACCCACCTACCTGATGTCTTTCTGCTTCCAGCTAAATACACTGCTGACATGAAAGACAGGTTTCTTTTCGCCTTGCCTGGGAAAAAGCACGCCAGAGAACAGCGTGCAGGCACGGTCGTGCTCCGCGCAGGCACGGTCRTGCCAGTGCTGCAGCCAGGAGCATGACTGACCACTAACAAAACAGAGGAAACCAGCCAGAAAAAAAAAAAAAGCATGGTGTCTAAAACACAAAATAAACAAACAGAATAAAAACCCCAAACAACACTTTTGTTGATTTCACATTGCCAGTAATAACAGTGAGCATCATACTTCAGAAAAATATCCCAGGAGCTTTCCACAAAGTAATACTGGCACGGCTTTTTGTTGTTGTGTGTCTGATCTAGCATCCTCCAAGCAGTCCTTCCGCTAATATTTCAGCACACAATTAAAAGAGGCTAATTGCATATAGAAAGAACCATGCATAAAACAGCAGCATGGGGGCTGGCTGAGCCTCAGTCCCCCAGCAAGTGACTTCAAGAAGTTTTCAAGAGCAGAATCACAGGGAGAGAGCAGAACCACAGTAGAAACTACAGCGGCCTGCATGCCTAAGAGCTATACATGCAGAAGTAACACTTAAATGAGATGCCCTCTCTTGAACAATTAGAAGCATGATTCAAAAGGAGAAAAAATCTGAAGACACACACACTGAAATATTTAAATATTTTTTAATTACTCTATTGATCTACATTAATTTCAGCTATTTTCAAACTAAAACTCAACTGTTAGACTAATAGGCAACGCCATCTAGTGATGCTAGTTGAAAAAAAATCATGCTACATCCTTTATTAAAAAGGTTCACTCTTGCAAAATCCTTGTTAGTGGAACTACAGTTTCAAGAGCTGCAAAATTTTCAGTACCTATGAGCATTTTCAAACCTACAGCGTTAATTTAGCAAAAAGTTCTGAACCATTTTATTTACCCTGAAGTAATTTACAGAACTGACAACACAGAAAGCGAGCTGAGTTAATCACATCAGAATTTAAACATGCACATCATTTAGTCTTGAAATGATAGAGGGACACAGTGCAAAGCCCAATAAATTACCTTCCAGTTTTGGGAATAGCTACAGATAGTATTTGTATGATAAAATAATTTACCTAATTTTTAAAGATTTCTGTTGGTGTGTCTAAAATACCTGCTTGAAAAATTTTACTCCAGCCTTAAAATGTCAAGGGAAAAGAAACCCTGTTCAGGTTTAAACTCTCTTCTTTAAGAGGTGGAACCACTCACTTAGTCATCTGCTGGCGATAGCTGCTAGCTGTAATTAGCTTCTGGTGGAAATTGCCAGCAGACGCAACTAGTTGTTTAAATCAATCGGCTCTGCTTCCTCCTTACAAGAAAATTGGCGTTTCAGGGCTGCATTCCAGCATGATGGATCTAAGAAACCAAAGCCAATTTGACAAGAAAGGGAAGTGTCCCTTTTCATGGCCTGCTTTAACCCTGAACATGCTGCATGTTCCTGGAGGATGTTTCATTTTTTTTGAATCCCCAAAGAAAGTTAACTACAAATATACAACAAATGTTCCTCCGAAAAAGCCAGTGTTCAGCCCCATTTATTTTCACTTCACAGCTGTGAAGATGGGAGAGGGAGGGACAAGATGTGAAAAGTTGGAAACTGAGAATAAAGGAGAACAAAGGTAGCACGTGTAACAGGACTTGCAAGAGGAAGCAGAGCCCGGTGCGTGGAAAGCCAAGCAAAACCCTCAAGCACTTGGTTCACACTCACCCCAAACACCACGGGCTCACAGCAGTTCTGCATTTTGGCTGCACCATATTGCACCTTTCAATAGTACCACAGCAACTGCTGCACAGGTGCCTGCTCTCACCCTGCTCTGCTGCACACCCTGCTTTCTCCCAGTTTTCTGCATTTGAGCAATATTTCATTATTTCAGCATTCAGGGCTGCAGCAGCCTGTACCAGTCTTGTGACCTGTCCTGATCTTGTCCTCCTTCATATGAACTTTGTCGAGCAGATACTGAATGTTCAGCTGTGACGAGTAAGTGGCATCATTGCTTTGCCAGCACTGGGCTTTGCGTAAGTCTTGCTGGGATTTAACTTCCTTGTATCTAACTCCTGGGGCTACCTGAAGACCTCGAATGGTAAAAAAACACTTCCCCAAGGCCACCATTAATTTGTAATGAACACGTCTAACACATAAGCAATCGTTTTCAACGAGATGGTATCTATAACTGGGTGTTGTAACTACTCTTCAGAAATAACAACTTCTTAACAAATCATGTAAACATCTACAACAGGAGGCTGCCTAAAGTCTCCATGTCAACGGCACACATGCACACCTGCCTTATCAAACCCGGCAACACGTACACAGTAAGGATTTCTGTCAGGCTACCTTTCAGCACCCACTTTATCTGTATACTACAAAGCTCAGTTGATGATGTCTTCAGACTCATCAGAGAGTAAGGTGATTTGAGATATACAAGAAATTCACATGCAAAATATACTAAATACAGCACTTAGACAAAAGCTTAATGGAACAAGGAAGAGTTTGGTCAAGCAGAAACTCAAGCATGGCCTTTTTTTGACACTTTGTCACATTGTAGACTACTGGAATTATGTAGATCCTGCTACAACAAAGTGATGCTAGTGACTGTTTTGATGCATTTCCTGAAAAGACACGCAGTGACAGCACAGCAGAGCTGCCACAACCACTCACGCTCCAGCTGCCCCATATGTGCACAACTCTCTCCTAAGTATCTTTCAATACTCACTATGTAATCTTACTTAAACAGGTCAGCTTCTGAAAAAGGTGTGGGGGGGAGTTATGTACCAGAACTTTTCTAGCAGATTAACCAGAAAAAACATGCGTGCAGACGCTTCAGTATACTACTTATACACAATATCACACTTTTCAGAAAGCAGGTTTAACAGCACTCTGATAATTTTACCTCCTTTTAAAAAAGCCCATTTTAATATCAAACCTCTTCCAGCATACTAGATGGCTTTACCTAGATGGGATCTTTTCCCCTTCAATTAAGAAGAAAAAATTCTGTAGATCTAATCCCGCCTACAGGCTATCTTTTTCTTTCCTTTTCAAAAAGCCAACACTTACTACTTAATTATAAATTTGGTGTTTTGCACAAAAATGGGATCATTCTTATGCACTCTTCTGCTCTGCATTCCTCTTACCTAGAATTGCAAAGCTGTTTCCCAAGACTTTTATCACGTCTTTCCTGTTAAACAGTTATTCTTCTTATTAAACAAGCAATAGAACAAATCCTGATTTCTTCTTTAAGCAGTGGAAAAGCAAAGTTTCTGCCAAAAAATCTACATAGCCAAGAATGTTAGCTAACGTACATCCATTGCTTTCAAGGCTAAAGCAGTTTGCATGAGATAGGAATCTCACCCAGGAGCTGAAACTCTCCAAGACGTATGCTCTTCAGAGAGAGAGAGCGAGCAAGAGATTAATAGCTATACAAAGAGGAGCAGGGAAAACCGGATTCATACTTAGTCCAAAGATTCCCCGCACACTTACGCGCTGTGGAGTGCTTAGCCCTCCGACACCCTGGTTTCACACCGCGTGCCCCATCCCCCGGCGGCGTGGGGCTGCAGGACACAAATCAGCAGTCCAGCCCTGCCATGCCACGTGAGCCTTAAGTCTTTCCTGATGGAAAGCAGGCGGCTGCCAAACCGAATGCGCTGCGTACAGCACCTGCATCATTCTCTGCCTCTCTAAGACACCATTCTCTCAAAACACAACATTGTCTTCACCCAAAGTATCTGCCTGAGCAGAAATATGGCCCATAGGCTTTGCTACTCCCATTGAGATCTCAGCTCAGTTTCTGTACGCTTGCTCTTTTCTAAAGGGCAGAACAAAGAGAATATTTGGCTTTAAAAATGCCTCAGAAACTACAAATGAAAAATTTCATGAGAAGTGTACAGCTTTAATTACATCTTCAAGGGGACAGCATTTTTGCATCCCCATCTTGTCTTCTCTCTGCCCCGGAAATTCATGAGATGATCATGAGATGATTCATGAGGTACAAATGTTCGTATTTGTAAGGGAAAAATAACCTACATTACACTCTCAGCAGATCATGTAAATAACAGGACGTAAAGTCTCACAGAATTAGTTTACATTTGAAACATTTTCAAAATATTGTTTTAGCTGGGTATAATAGACCACCATAAGATGTGACACACAGCAAACACAGGGCCGCAATTAAACAGCTGGCAAACAGCCAGGAGGAGATAAAGGCCCAGGCTGTCACTTGCTAGACAATATATATGGCTATTCTGGCAGCCAAACCCAAATGTGATAATTGAGCCATGACACATTAAAAAGGCACACAATTTCGAAGGAAAGAGTTCCTGAGCACTAAACAGGCAGCATCTATAGTGTGCTTACAGCGAACCAAGACGTAGGAGTAATAATGAGATCGGACTGATTACAATTCAGTGGCGCAAAGCCAACCTTGTTTAACGCACTGCACCACTGTAAGCAGTTATATACAGCCAGACACAAAAATACATGTGTGAAGCCCACAAAGGCTGTCAGTATTAGAAACAACAGGAATCTGAGGAGTGTGTGGCACTATCTTGAATTGTTTCTCTGCCTATTTTTTTACATTAATAAGGATTTTATACAGTAGCACTCTTATCTCCACAAATTACAGTGCACTCTATTTGACTTCCAACACCRGGAAAAGCCCCAATCTATATAATTGAGTTTTAAAATAAAAATATACAGTAATACATGAAGAGTAAATAACTCTTTAGAATCACACTTTTGCTGTAAAGAAAAATAGCTGTTTTGTTTAAGACATGAAGAACCTTAACACTGACAGCAATAGCTGTTTGGAAGACAAAGTCCAGGAGCTTTTCTAGTGTTTCACTGCATGTTTTATTAAATAACCTAAGGACACAACAAACAAACAAATGTACCAAATGAAGACATGGTTTTAAGTTAGCACCCAACAGCTATATAAAGCCTCCTACAAATGCACTCCATCAAATTGCTGACATCAATTGCACTTCCTTCTTGAGTAGAGGACTTGAAAGCCTATACATTGTCAGCCCCCAGTCCATTCATTCACTAACCTCCCACAACGTGTAGGTACTTCATGATCTAAAATTACGCTTATATAAAAGAGAAGCTAAATTTAGGCTCTGTAATAGGAAAATCCCTACGACGAGTTTACTTCCTAATCTTATTCTAAACTTAACCACATTAAAAAGGTATTCAAATAAAGAAATTGCACGTGTACCTTCCTTAACCAAAAGTTGCAGTGGATCAAGAGAGCCTAAAAAAAATTATAAGAATCCACTTTTAGGCCCACTAGCACCAGTGATATCAAGAAGACAGTTGCACAGCTCTTCATAACGTCAATACCAATGAACCAGAACTGAGTCCAGTGATACCGACAAAACTTTTGGAAATGATCCCCTGCACTGAGCATCGAAGAAAAAGATAGGTTAAGAAGGGGTCCCTTCAATTTAACCTAATTTCTTATCTCAAATAAAAATATCAAGGTGCTCTAAAACATGCAGATTTCCCCAAAACAAACTCCTTACCCACCTCAAATGCCCAACACACACTTCATATCTAACAACCAGAGCAAACTGGCGTTGCCATACTGGGMCAAAATGAAGAATCAGCATCAATACTTGACTTCGTAATAAAAACAGTACAAGAAACTGTAATAATTACATAATCTACTTTTGCAAAATTATCTTTAATGGCTGTGATAGTAACTTCATTAAGTGTCAGTAAAGGAAATGAAAAAGCTTAAAGATGAGGTCAGAACATGCACTTTTGGCTGCTTCCTCAGGAGATGCGTCAAATATATTATTTCTGTCTGAGGAACGGCAGGCTCCTGAGGGTAGCTGTTATGCAGCCCCAAAAAGAAAAATGAAATCATGATACTAATTTTTCTGACCCCAAATTAAAAGGAGCATAAGGGGACAATTRCAAGAATAAATTAGTTGATCTTCATCTGAAAATTTCATACTATTGCATGCATAAATGCCACATAATAATAGTGAAATATATTAAAGAAGCATAGTCTTTATTTTTTTTGTCCCCAATACTGCAGCAGACACACAGGCACGTTATTCCATAGGCTCTGCCAAATGATGTTTAGTGGCAGCTGAAACAGGGCTAATTCACACTCCCTTCAGAAAAGCATTTAAACACACACACACAAGTTTTCCTGAAAAAAGTGAGAAAGGTATGGCGTGCTTTTTCTGACTCAGGGCCACAAAGCAGAAAGGCAGTTATTAAAAAKGTAGAAACAAAAGAGGAATGAAGAGAAGTAAGTTCCAGTTAATTAACATAGCTCATACACTTGCCCCTTGCCCAAACATCCTACGAAACCTCAGTAAAAAAAAAGATTTCTTTTCATAGATTTTTTTTATTCTGGTCTGTTAACAGCCAGTTATGAAAAGTGCTCTCATGGAATTAAATATCACCCAAAAAGTAAATTTTCATACAGATCAAGGGAAAGTATGATGGAAAACTGTTTTAGGACAAGGAACAAACAAACATAAATAAGTAACTTTGCAGTATAAGAACATTTGAGGACTGTGAATAAAACTGTGACAGGCAGAAAAGGAAAGACTGAGTAACAGATGAAGAGGAATACTACAAGAAGGTAGTTTATTTACACCTACCAGGGAATCAAGGAGTGTTTCTTGTTATGRCTATGTTAACTCCATTCAACCTTTGGCCACTAGTAATCAGCTGTAACTGCAAAAGAAACTTTGTCTGAAAATACAAGGAATTATAGGTAAAAGTTTTTAATCTTCTGCTGCATAGCGTAGTAGCTGAAAAAAGGTGTATCCCAGTATAATGCAGAGCACAATCCTCCCCACAAAGTAGAATACCCTGGAGTAGATAATAACATCCTCTGCAAAGTAAATCCTCTCTTTATTTATACTCTGGCACAGTTTCCCGATGTTTACATTTATTCAACAAGCCAAAAAATTACTCAGACTTATTTTTTCTTTATATTTCACGTTTAGAASAACAGCAAAGCTCTGAGCACCTGGACCATAATTAAATCTATAATTCATCCAGCAGCATGAAGACTAATACACAAATAAATTAACTCCACCTGCCAGAAGAATTAATAATACTGGGAACAACTTATTGCAGATACCGAAAATGAGAACAGAAAGGTTTTATAGTAAACCTTCTGTCTTTCAAACTTCACTTAGGAAGATCTTTTTCCCCGAATTCCTATTCCAGTGGCGATCCAGACTCCAACACCAAAACCTTAGAGGCTAGGAAAAAAATCAGAGAAACTACTAACTGACAGATTGAGAGGCACAATACCTGTTAGCACAGTCATTTTGAGAGCAGAGCACAGCTACGCCATTAGCATGCTGGGCCAACACCGCTCCTCGCCGGGAGAAAGAGGTGCCCTTGGCTGGCACCTCGCCGTGCTGCTGGCTCTGGAGCAGAGCTGGGGCGCCCCAGAAACACGCTTGCTCCTAACAGAGGTTTCAGCCTCTTGGGACCACATGCAGCTGGTGCAATTTCAAACAGCACCCAAGATACTGCAGTTTATACACCCACCCTAGGACAGAAGAGTGCAAGATTTTCCTTCTCTGTCCTGTTCTGCATTGTTTCTCTGTCCTGTTCTGCATACAGACCCGACAAAAGCCAGGGTCTGGCTTGCACCTAGCTTAGAGACTGTAGTTATACACTCCAGCAGTGCCAGGATGACTCACGGCGCTTTGCGCTCTGCCAGCCGACTCTGTACCGAACAGGGATGTTGCACATGGAAAGCACGAGCAGTTGCAGCACAGCATCTCACAGACGCTGTTTGTCAAGCGTTCATTGCTAATGACATCTACTGCAAATCTAACCAGAACTCACCCCTCAGTTTTGTGATCAGCGATCAACTTCAGAAAAAGATCAACAGAATTACTTTCAGAAATAACATTCAGTGCACTGCATGGACCGCTCAGTGCACAATTTAGTGTTGCCTTTTTTTTTCCTTCAGGCTCCAAAAGTCAATCGCTCTTTCAAAGTTAACAAACCTGGAATGCTTCTGGGCATAAATGGATTTGGACTAAGACCTGGGGCAATATGGTCTCTTGTAACTACCTGTTCTTACACGCTTTCAAGAAGCGGAAAACTAAAGTGATATTTCTATTGGTGCCGCAGTATTTTTCAAACGATACTCTTACCTCTCCACCTCCTGAAACTAGCTGCTATCATACTGGTGGGCACGTGTCATTTTTACTGGAAAGYTGCCCAGCCTGGATGGAGGATTTTAGAGGGGAGGTATCCAGCTTATCTCAGGTGTAGGAAGAGGTACGCTCACTGTCACTCCTATCTCCTTACTCCCATGTTTAGAAACAAAAAGAGAGTGCAAGCACAGCTGAGTCTGACAATCCAGATATGAGATTTTATTTACTTACTCTTCACAGGTCAGAATCTGAATACAGGAGTAAAGAAAAATTAAGCGCACCAAATTTGCATTTGTCAGAAAACAAAGCAGAGAGTTACCAAAACCTCTCTTGCAGTCCTGCCTGAGTGAAAAGTAGGCAGTAGCCATWTACAGCACAAATATCAAGCACGGCCCGCTCCTCAGCTAACAACACAGAGCAGCACACTGAGCAATTCAGAGGCGATGCAAACGGCCTAAATAGCATCCAGCAGGATGAGGAGTCACATTCATTCACTGAGTGGCACAAGCCCGTACTTAAGCAGGCTGCAGAAGGCACAGGTACCCAGTGGAGGGGAACGGCCTGCCAGCACACAGCCCTACCACCCTGCCGGGACTCAGGCTATTTCAGTCGGCAGCGCCGTACCAGGGAGCTCAACAACGCCAGGTGCCCACAGCCGTGCAAACTGAGCACCCAAGAAATCCAGAAAGCTAGGTCCCAAGTTCAAAAATTTGTTTTTCCAATGTTACATACAGCCTAGGTATTTGTAAGAATAGATCAATTTTGGCTTATGATTTCTAGGCTAGCAAAGCTTTGTCTGCCTCAGACTACAGAGCTCCCCCCCACGCTTAAATGGGATAAGGACCCAGGGGATTTGAAATTTTCTAATAAAATCTCAGTGTGAGAGTTAAAATGTCAGCATGTAACTGTTTCACTAGTGATCACCTAACAGAAGCAGCCAGCAAACACGTTTGACCCATTCCACACACACCCCTCCCTCCCCCTCCTGCCCCCCCCCAATCCTTCACGTGCTTCAACTTTTCTCATCAAGTACCAATCCAGGTACGAGCATACAAGGGACAAAATTAACCTTGCTCCATGCAAAGCAGAAGGTGCCACCATGCAGATTTAACAAAAAATTTAAAATTTTGCGTCAGCTTCTCCAGCATTTGAATGAGGCTGGAGCGCAGTGACACCCCTGGCCACAGAGACTGGGAGGTGGCTGGTGCAGGGCACAGCGCCRATGCGCGCCGAAGGGCCTCCTCGCACCCACCACCTGAAAAAAAGCACCGAGCCAGAAAACCTCAGCAACCCAAAACAGAGATAGTTTGTTGCGACCACCAATTCCCAGTAGGAAAGGGATAGAAAGAAACTTTAAGAGAATCCGAAAACACCTGATAACTGTATTAACAAGCCAACAGTAATGTGATTTCTCACTGGTGGTATCTGAAGGGATAGAAGGTTAAAGGTGAAGAAGGCTAGCTAAAGCAGAAGAAACCTTGTCCATCTCTCCAGCCAACAATTGCCTAATGGAAAGTGCCTAAAGTAGCAACCCTTTCAAGGAAAAAAGAAAAAAAAACAAACTTTGGGGTTTTTTTGCCTTAACATTCTAACTTTTTAAAAAACTTTTTAAAAAAAACTTTTTAAAGAACCTACTACTGAAAACAGCTTTACATATTTGGTAACTACAGCTTCAGTGCTATAAACTCATGGTTCCACAGAAAAAGCTCAAAACATCTCACAGGTGCTTCTATACCTTGGCATCAACTTGCAGAACCAGCTCCTCCTTTTCATCTCCATTGAAACACTRCAGAGAACAGTAAGGATCAATCACCGTCGCACAATGCCAGGCCAAATTAAGTTTATTAGACCTTCAGCAAATAATTATTTCTAGATTTATTTAGACATTGTATGTAAAGAATAGAAAAATCACACAAAAGACAAGTGCAATTCACAGGAAGTAACAGTTCCCAGTTCCTTCTCCCCAGATCAGAATTATCGAAGCCTTACTGAAGGCATATTCTTACAGAGCTTGCTTTCTGTACAGAAAGAAAATAAAGTGGTAACAAAAACGTTTATCTGATTAGTACAGCTCACACCTCTCTCTATTTCCTCCATCCCTGACCCCACCTTCACTAACTCCTAGTAAGGCACACTTGTCATTGTATGGGAACTTTGCCCAAAATGCCCTTTACGTCCAGGAGAGCCACACAGATACAATAGTTGTTTTAGTACTGACAACCGCTACTGTTAGCTTGCCTTCTAACTGATAAGAAATTATTTTGTTTCTTCTATTCCTAAGACAAAAAACCTAAGCAGGCTTAACAAAAAACAAAGACTTAAAATAATGCTAGCCTGTGGTATTACCATGAAAAATAAATATCACCAAAATACTTGAAAGAAAAATGTTTTCACCGTATTTGTTCCCAGATAATCTAGAAAGTATTTGATTTCTCCATGTATTTATCTATTTAAGGTTTGGTACTGTATACTATCAAACAAATCACTGCTCTCTTACTGCTCTGTTTTGGTGATGTCCCTTTTACTTTAGTAACTTGTTTATTTTTTTAAAAAAATGAGTTATGGTGTGTTTGCTCTGGTATAACTAAGTACATCAGCTGTAATTCTGGCTTTCAGTTACTTTAAAAAAAAAAAAAGGCAAACCAAACTCAAAAAACAAGGTAGCCAGGTTGCTATTTCAACTCATCACGCTACCGCAGCAAACCCAGCACTCTGTGGAGGAAGAGGAACGTGGAGCTAGGCACTACCTGGCAGTATAAAATTTGTATGGGTATCACACAAAGTATTTGCTCCAGAGAATCAAACACTTTTGCAGCCATAGACTGTGCTTCAAATAGTTTATCAAGTGAAGATCACCCTCTCAGGTTTGATTACTGTTTAATCACACTTGTAGAATTTTAGGTTGTATAGTATTTCTACCTTTTGCATAAGAAGTTTTTCTTAATCACTTAGACTATGCTTAATATGCAGTAGGTTGTGCTGTGTAACTTGCATCACTTAAATTTGATTCCATGGGAATATAGTGTTTGTTACAGTGTTCATTACAAGTTGATTTTAGTCTCTGAAGACCTCTCTTCGCTTTTGCTTTATTGGCTGGAAATTAAACTAAATCTCATTTTTTTTTCCCAGGATGTTGAAGTCCAAAACTCAAAACGCAAAATTGGGCTTTGGCACATCAGGTTTGGTTCACTGGGCCCTTAAGGTGTCTGTTGAGGGAGGTGTCGCTAAATCTGTAATGTCACATTACAGCTGTAATGTCCCACTACAACTTCTGCCCACCGACATTAATGAAGTAGATACAGATACACCCTAGGTATCTATGAACAAGTTAGGACGAGCACCAATGTACAATGATAACACAGAGCTCAATGTCAACTAACCATGCCTGCACCACTTCACTTGTCCCGCGGATCCCCCATCCTCCATCCTCCATCCCCCCCTCCGTGGATGAGGTCTCTGATGTTGAGATACCAGGGGGAAGGACAAAAGCTAGTTAAAGTAGGAGCATCCCCCCCCAGGCAGTGTGCTCAGTACCCGATGCACAGTAGACAAGTCCTTTGTTTGCTAGAAAAGGTGCCTGTGTGCAGGGAGGAATCTGGCTGTCCATTGTCTGCTACAATAGCTGTGGCTTCACAGCAAGGATCACCATCAGCTGAACATATCTCCTATTGCATAGCTACTAATCTATTGTAACGCTTTTTTTCCCCCCAAACTCACTCTGCTCAAAGCATTTACAGTCTAAATGCTTTAGTTAAATTGCAAACAAAAATAGCTTTTTGCTGCTAGCCTTCCCTTACAGAAAGGAAAACACCAATGTTTCTCTTTGCCATTTGTTTTCCATTTGTCCCATGGAATCTGACCTGCTGATGCTCTACTGATTTCCTCTGTCTTCTGTATTTTGGTGACTTCCATGTCTAGGATTCAGAGTGAAGCGATAACCTGAGTTCAAACCTAAACCACCTGACTTCAAGCTCAATGAACTGACCTGGCATGATTGAGAAGCCCTGGCTTTCTGCAGCACCCTGTACTGCTAATCCAGCCGGGGGGTGGCCTGAGTGCTGGGCATAGCTACCTTTGCTCAAGCTCTGCTAATCAAGCATCCACAAGTCAGGCTGGCTTCGCACTGAATGCGTACCTTAATTTGCTTACTAATTGCCAGCCCTGCCACTGAAGCTACATGATGGGTTTCTGGCAAGGGAGGAACCCACCTCAAAGACAATCGCGTTGTGAATCCTTGAGGCTGGCCTTTAGCTTTGCCGTCTGCTCTTTGCCTTTGTTGGCCACCTTCCCAGCGCCTGCACCCTTCTGCATGCCTCAGAGAGGAACTACTGAAGTTTATAGCAGCATTAACTCATCAGCTGGAAACCTGCCAGGCTGCTTACATTTTCACTACAATCTTCTGAGCCCTGACTCCAGAGGGTGCTTAGAGATAGGATCCATGGTCAGAGGCAGTATGCTACACAACTGTTTTCTGATGTGCTTGGATCTATTTGGGGTGTTGTGCACAGATGCACTAGGGCTTGCATATCTACTGCAAACTGCCTCTGTGAAGCAAGGAAAAACTGTCCCTTGCTTTTGTTTATCTCAGTGTTAGAGGTACTTACTTGCCTGTGGAACAAAAGCAGAGAATCCAAGCACAGAGCACATGAGTATCAAAAATCAAGATCTACTGCACAACCAGTGCTATTAGTTTCTCACAAAGGTGATATACCTCTGGAGAATTGATGACATGTGCCTAGCTTATTTCTAGTTAGCAGAACATGACAGCCTTGTGCAAGGAAAGTAGGATTGGACCCAAAATGAAAACAAAGCCAAATCGGGGGGGGGTTGTGGGGGAAATGACTAGATATTTGCTTTTTTTATTGACAACAGGACAAAACCTCTGCACTTCCAGTGACATTTTTAATAATTGCTGTTACTGTTGTGGCTTGAAATCATAGAACCTCTATATTTTCCAGGATGACTATACTACCAAACCCTGATTAAAATACAGATTTTAAATGAAGGGAAAATCACTTCCTGATGAGCTTTCCTTTAACATTGTCATTTAAATCCGGTATCACAGATAGCTTGGTCAAACTGGTCCTCAAGAGGTCACTAAGTCCATTTCCTGCTTAAAGATAGAACCAACTGTATCTAAACTGCTCCTGCCAGTCATTTGTCTAAACTTTGTTCTTAAAAACTGCTGGTGATGCAGATCCACCACCTCCTTACGCATACTGTCGTTATAGCTAGGTACTGCTCACGTTTAAATTAGGTCTTTGTTATGGCAATTTAAGTTGCTTTCCATAACCACCAGACAGGACTAGCAACAATTGCCTTTTTTCCTTTGCAGCAACTTTCTTCATATCCAAAGATTATTCTTTCTTTTTTCCCTCTAGTCTGTATTCTTTCCAGTTAGCCCATGTCACTTTGCAGTGTTGTGCTTAAAACTGGATAAGGTATGTCAGCTGGCCTTTACTAGTGCTGAACTGAATGGGATGGCTTTATATACCATGTCTCCAACACTCCTTTTTTTTTTTTTACATACATCCGCCTATTGTGACTGCTGTTCTATTTATTTTTCTTGCTGTGGTCTCGTATTGTTGATTCCTGGAAAGCACATGATCCTCAGAATGGCTACACCTTTTCTGAAGAACTGCTCCTCATCCAGTCTTTTTTTCCCCATGGATTTGTGCAGCTGATTATGCCTACTGAAGTGCTGTGCCTTGCAGTTCTCATTATTAAATTACATGCTATTTTTAAGGTCACTTCCTAYATTTGCCCATGTCACTTTGCATTCTAGTCCTGTCCTCCAATGGGCCTACAACCCCTTCCCCCCTGCTGTTACCTGCAAATGCAATATTTATATGCTCTAATCCAGTATCCACATCAGTAATGAAAACATCAGTTAATAATGACTGCAGGATGGTCCTCTACAGACCCTCTCTACAAATTCTTCCAACCTGAAAATGACCCACTGGTAACTACAGGTCACCGTGGTGTTTCATCAAGGCAATCTCTCCCCTCCTTTGTTTCTGAAAGTGATGCTTACAACCGTAGTTTCAACACTGTCAACTAAATCTGAGTTCCTAAAAGATCTGTCCAGTTAAGTAAAACTTACTGTTTTACAGTAAGCGCAATAAAATTAACAACTGCTTCAGCCACAGTTCTGAACTAGATAACAGTATAGTGCAGTCTCCATACAGGGAAAATTAATCCAAATTAATGCAAGCAGGCTAGGACTCGTTTATCACTAGCAGTTACTGGCTCAAAGTAAGGCATCAATTTAAAGTTAAAGCATAGATCCTGGCTAGCTTAAGAGTACGCATGCTCCTGTCCTAGATGGCAGCTAGATATCCTTGCTCCTGCCTACTTAGGTCTGAACTCAGAAAACATGCTCAAAGTATTTTTCATGATGTCTGTATTACCTGTTTCAAAATGTTCCACCACATCTACGCAAATCCTAGTTACACCAGCTCCAGGAAATCTCCACACATCATTTTTATATGAAGTAGYCAACTCATTTTAAATAAAGGGTTTAATGTAGTTTACCTGATTCTCTTATATTTGCACTTTGTTAATTTGAATTAAAATTAGGTGTCCCAAGTCTGTAAAAGTAAAGATCAAATCAAAGAAGAGTAACTGATACACACAGACAAATCAGTCTGATGGGGAAGCATTCAGTGTGCTAGGACCTTGCCACACATACTGTTTATCACAAACTAAATATGACAGGCTGGCAGTGGTGAGCAATGCACAGTTTGAGTGTAAAAGGAAATATATATATATAAACAAGGCATATTTTAATCAGTTTTACCACAGAGCCTGAAGGGCCTTCGTAGAGCTATACAAATGGATATTTGAAAAGCAGATTTGTCCTTAAGTCTAAGGACACATTACTTTGCGGTTTTTACAAATTTTTGCACAACAATGCTTAAAGCATTGTTTAAAAAAACTGGTCCGGCTCAGGCTCTTCTATTGTTTCCAGATAAAACTCAGACATAATGAGGGTCAGTTCTCTAACACCAGTAGCTGAGTGAAAAGTGTTTGAACTATTTCTACAACTCTAGAGTAGATAGATAGCCATGAATTTTTTTTTTTCATTTTGACAGTAATGCTAATGAAAACTGGTGAAAGATTTATACGACCTTTTGACTAACACACAAGCATTTAAGAGCATGTACGACAGCACTGTGGACACTGCCTACACAAGTGCCTAACCTGCAAACCTGTAGGCATGAAAACTTACTCCCGTGAGTAGCTCTGTTGATTTGTGTTGCATAACCCTATCTTAATTATGCCACTGAGATTACTTGCATGAGAAATTCAGTGTGTGGGGGTTGGTAAAAAACCTTGGTTTATAGCTTGCAAGGGGTCGATACTAGCACAGGGAAAAAACCTTGAGGTATTTTGAGTTAGTGGATCTGTCATCTACTCTCAACTGAAAAGAAAGTAATTTAAATATTCTCACAATTCAAAACATTCAGGAGTTATGCAATCTTCCACTGTTGCATTTTTATAATAAAAGCATGTTAAATAACAGTGCACTCTAGCTCTACTTAACACTTAAATATTTTACTGAAATGCCTTTATAAATTTGTTTTATCCCTAGTCCTTAAGCAGTTTCACTGACTACTGGCATATAAGGTAAAAGCCACTTTGCACACATAAATTACGTGCTAAATTATACCAGTCCTTCCTACTCTGACCTATACTATACTCTTCTGGTAAGAAAGAGGGAGGGAAGAAACAGAATGAAAGAAAACGCTTAGTAGAAATAATTCTAGATAAATCAAGGCTATCACTAGATAAATATATCTTTAAATCAGTGTGAGCCACTGATCTATGTTCAGCAACTAACAATGAGGGAATTGCTTTAGAAGGAACCGCAGGACTATGTTCAGAGCTGGACAATACCAAAAAGTAGTATTTCAATATTCACTTGAGAGCTACTTCAAACATGTTCTTACAGGAGTTGTGAACCCTCTTCATTGTATTTTTGTAACTGCAACTGCAAACTTCTGTATAGGGAAAGAAGTGTTAGAAATAATCGTGTGGGTTTGTGTTCTCAGAACCATTCTGCAAACTTCAGCTTTCTTTTCTTGTAGCATGCATTTACTGCACTCAGTGGCGGGAAAGCACTGGGCAGGGAGAGGCAATAAAAGGCATAATGTAACTATCAGAAGATACATTATCAAGTAGAGTTTGGGTGATGTTTCTTAAATTTTGCTCATTCAGCTTCAGCACAGGCATTTTTGCACATACTCCTAATATAGTGTCTCTTACATACCTTAATCAACTTCTCCTCCTATAGGGAACTATTTAGTGTTCACAGTTGAGGTTTTCACTGCAGAGGTGAAAACAAGCAAAACTGACATCTTTTTTTTCTCTGTGAGACTCAATATTTAGCAATATGAAGACTTTGCCCAATAAGAAATCAGCAAAATAAACACAAAACTGTGGGACTGCCATTGATCTGAAAAGTCAACAGCTTGACCATAAAAAAAAATAGTACATGTGAAGACTTGGGCACACATTTGTGCTACTGTATAGGGGTATTTGGCATTTGACTGCATTCAGAATATTCTTCCTCCTACTGATTTCAAAAAAGAAACAGAACTAACGCCTGGCTTTGACAAAGGAGAGATGGAAACTTATTACATCTGAGAGACAAAGGAATGGATTGACTTATTCATATCCTGGTGTGTCTCACAAAACGCTTTGTGTGAACAATGCCTACTCTGAAGGGAGGGAGGAAAAATCCAGCAGAGTTAGTTTGAATCACCTATTTAAACCGTTTAAGCAAACTTGGATGACTTTTTTTTTTTTCTTTTTTTTTTCCCCCCCTCCCTGGGGAACACTGTGGAGTAATCACATGAATCTGCTTCACTTACTGACCGGAGTAGTCACCTCCATGGCAGAACTAGAGCAAACCACAGCTGTGCAGTAACATCTTCAACAGGCACAACTGTTTGCAGAGTAAACATTTGCCTATAACCTTACTCTATCTACAGTATGTTAACAAAAGGAAGGCTTCTACCAGCTTAGCTGCGGCACCTTCCTCGCTAACACAAGGCTGCGTTAGCTCAAATCCAGCGCTATCTCTGCACGTGGAAGAGCCTGCACCACCAGCACAATTGTTCATTGCTCCTCATTGTTTCAGACAGCTCAATTGAAAGAGCTTAAATTGCTGGTCTGAAGAATACCTTCACAATATTGCTTTAAATACATACTGCAATGCTTCCCCACTGATGGGGTAATAACCACAGTGAGACAGTTACAAACATCTGGATTCATGGGTCCATAACTAAACCAATAATAGCATTCGTCTGCCAGGGTTTTGCAGGCATTTTTCTTTGTGTCAAACTCCAGACCGTGGGGTTGGGTTGGCAACACTCTGCAGCGTAGAATTAGCCCAAGATGTGGCAGTAATGAAAGGGACAAATGCAGTCCTTAGGAAGCAGAAGAATCCTGTATTAAAACAAAACCCCTACATGTCTTGCTCCCATTGTGCTCAGTACACATTCTTTGGAGTGTTATTTTAAAATAAGTGATTTTAAAATGAACTACTCATAAATTATCAACCTACTTGCAAGCCTAGAGAGGCTACAAACAGCAAAATCATCAACTGCTACCTTTTGTAGTATTGCTCAAGAAATCACATTACTATGTATTAGCATATAAGGCCTGAAAATAAATAGTCATCGAGATACTAACCCCTATTAAGGAAAATCTTTTCAACAGACTTATCAGGTCAGGCACTCACTAGCTAGAGGATGAGACAGAGCWGGGAGCCTTTGGGACGATCCAAGCAGCTCTCCCTTGGTAAGAATTCCCATTTCCCAGCAGCTACGAAGGAGGAAAGTTGTCTCTCTGACCAGTGCTCTAAGGCACGTGTTTTGTCTGGCCTTTCCTCTTTTTTTTTTTTTTTTGTTTTAACCACTTGCTTTCAGCCATCTGATCTTTAATTTAACAAAGAGAAAGAGATTAAAGCCAACTGACAGAGCAGACTATAAAATGCTTAAATTCTCCCACTTGCATGGGAAAGATGCACTATCTTAACTCAACTCTTTTTAAACCACATGAATTAAGCTCTGAGCGGACACACTGACTTTGGTGTTTGCTTTCATTTCCTACAAAGTTTATACCAAACTGGATTTGTTGCAAAATGGGTTGTAAACTATAAACTAAGCTGGTACGGGTGTTACTAAATTTACTTAATACTGGGTTGAACTTCAAAAACTTTCCCATGAAGATGAACAATGATTAATTTTGGAATGGTCATGAGGAGGAGTGAGGAAAGAAGACAGGGGGTACATATTTTTGCTATTGTGGATCAGCAGGGCAGCCAGGAACAGCTACAGGAGGCTGCTATAAATCATGGTACMCCTGGGAACAGCCTCACTTGTGCCAGCCCTAAAATCCAGGAAGCACCATGAGCGCCGGAGCCGGCTGTGCCCTGCTCCACCTGAGCTGCAGCCTCCAGGTCGGGCAGGTCGGAACAGCAGCCTCAGGTATAACCTTAACTACAGAGCGGTGACCTCTGATCTAAACAGTTTTATGCCATGAACTGAAAATAGTTATTCCAGATATGTCAAACGTATTTAAGAGCATCTCTGCAGCCTGGCTTTACCACGCATTATGTGCAAGATCTTTGCAGCATTTTCCTGAGAATGTATAACGGTGGGGTTTGGCACACTTCCATACCTTGAAGTATGTATAAGCGCTTGGCCATGGTTTGAAATCGAGCTGCCTAGGAGCAATAGGGCCAAGACCTTTTTAGCTTTGCTTTCTGCTATTAAAAGCACAAAAGAAATTAAACACAGTACATTGCACCAAGTAGCACAGCTTTGAGTTAAGCCAGCAAAAGCAACAAAAAACAGGATCAGATACCTGTGTCCTCAGTTTACCTATCTGTCCTAGTGCTATGGTGCATGTTGGAGAGTAAGTGACTTGCTTCAGGCTCTTCTGTTGGACAGGAGAAAACATGAGGAGAAAGCAGTACTTAACTTCCCTCCAACATCTTTAGTAGCTTAAGACCAAATCTAATTTTATTGTTTTCGATGTTCTATCTTTCTTAGAAATCCTACCGAAATCACAGGCATTTAGAGTATTACTGTATGTTAAAGAGTAAAGCTATCAGCATAAAGATATTAAGTTTTATACTTGGTACCCCCAAGATGCAGTTCGTACTCACTGCTCACAAACGACAACGTGATGCATGACAACACGATTTTTCTAACAGTTCATTGTCCAATTAACAGAATCAGAAATCAATCTCTACTGTTGAGACAAGCAAGCAAAAAACTGCTATTTAGACACTTTTACTGTGCCTGTCATTCTGCTATCCCAGTGCCTAAAATAGAAATTAATGTGCAGCCCAGGCCTGCTCAGCACACCCAGGAACAGAGCTCTCTTGGGGCTCTGGCATTTTTATAAAACAGATGTTATAGCCGTAGATGTGACTGTGGGAAATTTAACTGCTGAGGAAACCTACACCTCTTTTGCATGAGAGTCACAGTGAACCAGTCTGTGGTCATTTTAAAGTAGCTAAATCAGCCTCAGATCACTCCGATGGAGCGACTCCATGTGCAGTTACACTGGCGGGTGAGAAGTGGCAGCAGCCATCAGCGTTTAACATGATATGGGAGAGTTCAACATACTCTTCACTATTTGTACTGTATCCTGTTAAAGTAACATTTAATGTTATATATGTGCCATTATCATATTTAAAAAATTGCGCATTTTTTATCGCTTATGTCACAAAGTAACCAGAAGGACTATCAACGTCCAAGAGCATCGGTTGTCAGTTATATTCTTGCGAAGCCTGAACATGTGGACTGCAAATGATAAGGGTGTACTCTAGAACTGGAGGAGAAACAACTTTGCATGAAGAAATCTCTCTGGGAGAACTTACGACACCAGGTTTTTTATTTTTAAAGCACATGTGAATATGCCCAAGTTATACAGGGTCTTAAATGTTTTTTTTACAAATTCTTTTTCTTTTACAAGAAAGGTAATAAGTAGCATTCTGCTGCTTGTTGCGTGGCGAGTAATGAAGAGGTGTCATATGCCTGCTGTGTCAGTCTGTTGCCTAATCTGTGCTACTACATCCTAAAGAAAGCGCGTTACAAGCTTCAACTGCTCTGCATATAACACACAGCTGCATTTACCTCCTGATACTAGAAAGGCTCCTTCTAACAAGTCAATTTGAATGTAATGGTAATTCTCCAGGCACTGAAACTCTGTTCAAACTGTTCATCCTGAAAACCCAGAATTTCTGTTACAGAAGCCAATACCTCTTGTAAATATTTGTTATTTTGCAAAAGGTAAAAATGCACTCATCATACAGTTGCTATTGAGTAAAAGAGTTAAGTTCCTCTTAAAAAATACTTATGGGAACATAAGCACTGACTTCCTCACTGGCAAAAAAAAAAAAAAAATCTTTTCCCCTACGCTCTGTAGGAGAGAAAATTGAATAATTTTAGACACGTTGGGGGGTTTTCATCATTCTCAACAGCATTCCTGGGCATCTGGTAGTACCAGCTCACAAGAAAAACTCTCTGCCATACTGTCGTGCTAATATGAGAGGAACACGCTTTCCCAAGGAGCTAAATATCAGATGGTATTGGAGAGTGTGAAGGGTGAGGCTTCTCTTTCTAAAAGCCAAGCTGTAACTTGCTGTACCCGAAACTGCTACAATTATCTTTTTAGCAACTATAAGGCAAAGTGTTGGTGTCCATTTAAATACTTTCTCTCCTATCATGCCCCTTTGAGGGTCCAAGTATAAAGTGCATGACCAACACAGAACCAGATCCCAGTAATTTATTAAAGTTATTTAAAACAGTTATTTAAAAACAAAACAAAAACACACCCCCAAAAAAACCCCAAATGCAATTTGCTCTCTCTCAAGAGCTTGCCTCTGTTGAAGAGGGAGAGCCACTGACCCCGCATGCAAATACATCAGACTGCCATAGGCAATCTACAGCACAGTCCTCAGGATAAGACACCTTTACCACAAACTCAATAAAACACAGCTCTGGTTAGTCCCTGCTCTCACAGACTAGTCAGAGAGGAGAACAACTCACATTTTACTGAATTCGCAAGACCTGCACCAAACCTTTCCAACTATTCAAAAAGCCAAACAATTCCAACATAAAGATCAGAAAGCACTCCCAGCATTTTTTAAACATGTACAAGGCTCACTGTTACACATGAGCTGTTAATCTGAAGATACCTTGCAGTCGGAAATCTTACTGAGAGGCATCAAATGAAAGCAACATTATTTAAATGTAGCTTTACTGCAAATCTGATCACTGGATGCTCACAGTTAATGAGAATTTTTATGCATCCTTTAAACAAAAGTAAAACATGCAAAAGATTTAAATAAATTAGCTAGCTATGCTACTATTTAACTTTCCCACAGATCAAGTGCTCCAGTTACCGTCACTTTATCTAAGACTAAATCACTCCATCTTCCAAGCTTACAATTTAATTTTCTAAAACTGAAGAGAAGCRTCTCCCAAGTTGGGAACTTCCTTAAAAATATTGTCTATCAAGAAACAACAACTTTGACCAACAGACACATAAATTTAAAGGCAATACTTCAGCTTATCTAACTGTTAAGCAACATACTAAGAGAAAGCATATAAAAATCACATATGGTTCTTTACCTTTACTTCAGAATGAAGTGATAAATCTATAAACCTGGCACTCAGAAAGCCAGTTCAAACTACATGCAGACATTAAGTTGAAAGCCTCAGCGTATTTTGAAGTTCATACAATTAATGTTTCACGAAGGCAGTGACCAGCTACGAAAAACAAACTGAATACACTTTACTACATACATCAATCACTAATGACTACGCCTCCAACGTGAAGACAAAATAGCAAACTTCAGTATCAAACGTTCCCTGGGCTTGTTCAATCTGCTGTACGCAATTTTTGTCTAGCAGTCACCGGTCGTAAACACTAAGTTTCCCATTCGTTAGCCCGAGCACATTAATCTCCTATCACCGTCCACAATTTAAGAAGCCGTTACATACCTGCAGTTAGGAGGAGGATCAAGGGTTATTTCAGCTAGCTCCTTCTGGATTCTGTTGGTGAAATGAGAACAGACACAAAGCATTTGAGATAGTCTATAGAATAAATCAGGGAATTACACTGCCCTCTACCACCATGCAGTTAAATGCAAGATTGGCTTTGCCTTCAGTAATGCTAACATGGCTGCTTCCTCTTTGTTCTCAGAGGCATAACCCAAATCCCACAGCTGAGAAACTTTGCAGCTTTTTTCCTGCTCCACGCTGTATGTAAACAGAACACTTACAACTGAGTTGGGTAGAAATTTCCCACAAGTATTCAGAAAAGTAACTCTTTTTCACATCCGAGCACTTTTTACCAGAGAGATTTTCTTTTCAAGCTAATATGCAAATGAGGCGGGGGGGSCCTGCACAGGCAGATTTGACAATGACTTTAAACCAGCGCTACAGACCTGTGACTGAGGCTGAAGGAGTGAACCGCGCTGGCAGCAGACACACTCCTTTCACAATATTTTACCTACTACTTTGCATTGTGTTTAAAACAGTGGATTTGCAGATCTGCCAGGCTCTCTCTGTTACCGGAATAATCTCTCTGGATCAACTTTGCTTCTCTCCACACCTTCTGCTGCGTTTCCTCCCCCAACCTTATACAGTAGCTGTATTGACATGATAAAAAATGATACAATAACTTGAAATAATCTGTGCTTAGCTCTACTCTGTTACAACCATTCCCAAGGTGTTAACATCTGGAAGAGGAATACCGAAAACTTTTTGCCAATTTAATAGTTTATTCAGGTACATAAGAGGTGTAATTTCAAAAGACGCATGGTAAATTCCTCTTAAAAATATCAAGACTTCAGAAGAGGACCCACAYGAGCAAGACTGTGAATTTCATGTAAATAGCAAGTATTAAAACGTGAGCTAACAGAAACTGCTCTGCACGCCCTTGCACTAGTACCAGTAAGTTCAGTCAGACTACTAAACTATTTGAGATGTACAGAATTAGCCTTGCAACAATTAAGTGAAATAAAGGCAAGAGGGGAAAACTGAGTCTCGAAAGCTGGCATCTCAGGCTTTTCAAAAAAGATAAGCAATAACAAATTACAAAGCCTACACAGTAGTTCCAGAACTTTTCTTTCTTTAGCCAGTCCTATTTCAAAGGGTTTCTATAACAAGCTCAAAAGTCATCAAAGCCACCCAGTCATACTCTGCAGCAATYTTAACACATTTCAAAAAGTATTTACTGAATTTAAATCCAATACAAAATTACTAAAGTATTCCTAAAAGTTAGAACTACAGTATTCACACCGAATAAGCAAAACTTGAAGCTACTACAGCTACTCTACAGCTTTTCTTGCTACAGGATATTTGTAAATGTTTGTAAAGAAAAGCGACTCCAGGGAAAGGACTGGAAAGTTATGTTTCATCTCCGAAGACCACTGGAATCACRGGATTTAAAGTCCAATTATTTCACACAGCTGAACTTACAGAAAATTATCAGAGTGCATGTCTTGAGAACTGGACTGCCAGTAACCTTATACGCAAATAAAAATGCAACAGATATAACTAAACAAGGTTTCTGAAGATTTTGATATTTAAAGGTAGAGGCTACCTGTAGAAGCCCATGGTTTGAATCTGCAGATCCTAAGGGAGAAAACTCACCTAAGATTCTTCTGAAAGAACTGCAGAATGAATCCATTACTTCAAGGTGTGTAAGGCTCTCCTGTGCATTGACGTGAAATGCTAGTCATAAAGCCCACAGAAGCCACCGGGGTTTAGTGACTGCTTTAATTAAAGAGCATTGCTTCTCATCAGTGTACAGACCATAATAAAATACACCAGGAAGACTCCACCCTATACCAATCAGGCATGGAAACCTAACTCTGGAAAAGGTAGCTGAAGCTGACGCTCTCGCGCGCATTTTTGCAAATACGAAACATAATTAGGTGCCCCCTCAGTCAGCCTGTAAGTTACCGAGTTCTCCAACAACTCTTCAAAAGACATATGACAAGTCTGTGTAATTATWACCCCGATAAGGCTTGGATTAATGAAGATACTGCCTGGCAGGCTCCTGTACTACAAAAGTTGGTACTTCACTCTTTTCCACATAGCTTTACAAGAAGCTGCCTTGAAAAGTGCAATGCAAGTACTGTGACTCAAAATGCTGTGCAAAACCACTACAGAATGTTTTACTGTCCCCTTTACCTTTTAGCACTAGTAGATAGCTTAGCAGTAGTTTTGCTGGATAGTTTGGTGTTCTTCTTCTGCTGAGTGGCAGAGGGTTTTCGTTCTTCTTGCTCTTCGGGTTCAGGTGCAGGTGGATCCCTCTGATCGGCATCTGAACTACCACTGCTGGTACTTGGACTTTCATCGTCTGACCTCTGCCTATCACTGGACATCGTGGGGAGCTTTTTTGGGGAAGGAAAAGAAAAGAGGCAGAGTTAATACAACAGGCAGGACTCTCTCTTGCCATTCCCCAAGTTCCAGAGAACACCTGAATTGGTGACAACTCCGTTTCACTGAGAAATTAACCAAAATACACTTCTTTGTGTTCTTTCTCGTCCCCAAGGGCTGCAGTTTGACAGCTGCAAAGCAATATTTACACTTCTGAAAATACTTCTGATATTTCCAATTTTTAAACCCACTCGCATTTTTTCCATACTTTAAACAATATGCCAATTGTCGACTTTGTTCTAAGGCATGAGACAGATTTAGCAGGGTACTTAGGCAATGAACATTAATAACTTATGACACATTGTAAATAACAGACCTCACTGAAAATGTTTTTTAAAAAGTCACTAATGCCCTGTAAATATTTACACTGGAGCAGAGCATTTTATTGGGTCCAAACGCCAGATCCCCCCTCTCCCCCTCTCTCCGGGAAAATATATTGCCAGTAACACTTGGGTTGATTTCAGATGGAAATGTACACTTGCTCTGTGCATTTAAAGGGCTGGGCTGGGGGGGGAGAGGTTTTTTTAGTTGACGATGATTTTTTTTTTTTTTAAAAGGGAAAAACCCCAAGATGCATTTAAAGCAACTCGGGCGGCAGCAGCCCCGGTTATTTACATGGCCAGCAGCGAGAACTGCATTTGGCCACCACAGAGCTGCCGGAGGGGGAAGAAGCATAATTCAAACTGCACCTTCTGCACAGCTCTCCCCGCGCCGCTCCACCAGCCAGACCGACATTTTTCCGCCGACCGGG
>JASVER010000003.1:15655766-15750657 GCA_030449065.1 Oceanodroma leucorhoa | reverse complement strand
GCTCGGCCCGGCCCGGCCCGCGGCCTCCCTCCGCCGCAGCCGCGGGTGAGCCCGGCTCCCGACCGCCTCCTGCCTCCAGCCCGGCGGCGCCTGCGAGCCGCCACCGCCGGCTTCGCCAGGCCGGTGCGCACCGACGGCTGCGCCCCGCTATGGGGGCCTCCGTGGGGCCTCCGCAACCCCCGGCCTCCTCAGCCGCCCCGGCCTCGCACCTCGCCTCGTGCCTTGCACCCGCTGTGGGGGCCGCCGACACAGGAGTGGGACCGCTGGTGGTTCCTCGCCCCGCCATTGCCTCCCTCACGCATTCCCCTCCAAAAAATCTCCACTCTTGGCACATCTTCACACACGGCAACTGGAGAGACTCCGGAGTCTGGCGCGKTGTCTCTGCGGGAGCCCCAGCAGCGGGGCGGCGGCCCTGGCTGTCCCGCCAGCCAAGCCCTGCACGGGGCTGAGGAGACCAACGTGCCAGGAGAGCCTSCCTCATCAGCACAGTGCTGCACCCCCGCTGCAGCAGGAGTGCCACCCTGCAGCCTCACCACTCCTAACAGGAGTACTCGGGATTAAAAACAGAATTAGGAGTTGTTCCGTGAGCGGCCAGTGTGCCAAATCCTGAATGTTTTAAAGACGAAAGAGGATAATGAATAGCAGTTGCGGTAGGTGTCACAGGAAGATGGTATAGGATGGAGTTTTGGTTTATTTTCTGGCCCATCATGAATGCACTGTTCTGGTGTGTAGTTGAACAGCTTTTCGCGCTGTACGCCTAGAGCACGCCATGTGGTAAAAGCAATCCGCCAATTGAAATAACGTAAATATTCCAAACTTAGAGCCTGATCATACTGGCAATAAAATCCACTTGTAAAAGAAGATTTATTCTGTCTGTGAAAAGTAGATGAGGTTGTGGATAACTGGGTTCAGCAGAGAAGGAATTAACAATTACTGTAAATGTTTGTGCAATTTACATGAAATCTCAGGCTAACGTTGCTGTCCAGCACAAGGGCTTTCGCCTCGATGGCTTTTACCTCAAAGGCTTTCATTATCAACAGCCTAATGACTTAAAACTACTGTGTTTTCTTAGCTTGTGCAGGATCAAGGGGTCGGAGAGCGCATATTGTGCTCTAGAGGGAATAAACAATCCGTGTGTCAGGGAATACCCTTCTCTGGGTAGCTGAAGTTAGCTCAGTTGAAAAGTATGCTGAAGATTTGGCAGGAGAGTTGAATGATGTGATGTGGAGGAATACTGGAGGTTTGTTTGTTAAAGTAGGCTATAGAGAATTCCCAGGTCACCACTACAGGCAATCTGCCCCTGAGGTATGCTGTAGAAAATTCCTAGCATAAACAGTATCTGGCATGATGAGCAATCTGGGCATAATTAGTAAAAGGGAAGCATGGCAATATCAAAAATCTATCAGTCAGCACTGAGAGCCTTTTTTTTTCTTTTTTTTTTTCTCCCCCATTCTGTTGATGATGCTTAAGATGAGGCTCACTGGAGGTTTGAAAGTCAGGATTAAGTGTTTAAATTTTTATTTTATTTGAGGTGAAATTTAACACAGGCGTCCAAAAAGAAGTACTAGAAGAGTGTGCATCTACAGAATGGAAGTGAGTAGATTGGTTAAGGGTTGCACACCACATCAGCTACTACATGTTGTGTGGCTTCTGTGGCTTTCAGGATACAAAGTGAAAATAAAGCAAGCCCATTTAACAGAGACTAATTGAAAAGCCAGCCTAGATTTTATTTTTTCCCAGCCTTTTGTACCTTAATAAAACAGATTTACTACAGCAACGTGTGGATATAACAGATGTTTATTTGAATGAATATTCATTCATTTGACATCAGGTCTCAAAAGATGAGAGTTTCTTCTTACAAGGTTGTATTTTCCTTGGGTGTGTTTGTTACGTTGTCAACCATAGAAAAAGTACTGTGCTGAGAGGTATGGTGCAGTTTGAAGGAGAAGGAGAAATGCCGATTTTAATAGCCATTGTTAAAAAGCTACATGTCACGATCTCTCTGGCTTTTCATATCCCTTGTGATTTGACATCAGTGTAATTTTAACTGATGTATCCATCATGAATGCTTTTTCTGTGCCAGTTCATTGGGTACTTGAACTGTGAAGGTGCAGCTGGTATTGTGAAGTGCAGAGCCTTCCTAAGGACCGTTCAGACTTGTCTGAACAGTTCTGGGCACTCAGGAGTGGGTGAGGGCTGCATTTTTTTTCCCCAATCAGTTGCCTTTGTTGTTTGTGTTTTGCTTTAGGTTTTGTTTTCTGTGTTTTTTTTTTTACAAGCCCGGCTCCCAAAGGCGGTTGATGTTTTTTCAGAAGCCCAATGTCTTTTTTGGTATGTCTCCATCCCTGTTCTGTCAGAGCACAGGTAGGAAGTTACTGTCAGCATGCGGAGGCTTAACAGCTGCTTTGGGCTGCACAGACATCTGAAAATATTTTTCTAGGATTAGGAATTCACAGTTCAGTCTCCTCCATCTGACATGAAATTCTGTGATAGCAAACAACTCAATGCCTGGCACCAGAACTAGGGTGAAAGGCATTTTCCACTTCTCGCAAGAAAACTATGAGGGATGGAAAAATCGTTGCTTGATCTCCTTGCCCCTACCATTTTAAGGGTGTACAGATGGTAAAATAAGGCCACCATACATTTTTCATGATTAAGAGCAGCTCAATTGAAAATACWACTTAATGTTTACAGTCGTATACTCCATCATCTTTATCACAAAATCATTGTTTCCTGACACTAAATACATCTCCACCTAGCAATGCCTCTTCCCGTTATATGTGTGTTCCTGTACCAGGCTGTGTTGTTAAAGCACCTGTTGGAGCTCTCCTACAACGCCACAGCTAGATGGGCACGAACTGCAGAACCAGGAAATGAACAAAATATTTGTTTTAAAGTAGATCGGGTAAAATTTAGTTTGTGCTTTTATTAGTAATTAGTGTCATAGTAGCAACTAGTCCTCCTTGTAAGGTAAATCCTGTACAAATATCCAGCATGTCTTTTCCCAGGGTAATTAACAATTTTAACAGAGGGAGCTGGGAAAGTAGATTAGGCAAAAACCTTGGGCCAGGAAGAGATGTAGTGACTTAGAGAAGTGAGTGCAGGAAGCCTGCTACAGACTCAGTAATTGTAGCTCATCCTGTTGTGCCTTAAACTTAAAATCACTACCATAAATAGGATTATTTTTACATTGTGATGCTATAGGTTCATTTGGGTTTATGAATGAAAAATAAGCCCCTAAAGAACAATGTTCCTACTCTGTTTCAATTAATTTGTATCCTCAAGAATTTACGAGAAAAGCAGAGGTAATTTTTTTGCCCTCAAACCGAGAAGTAAAGTAAGAGTGGCAGTGGGCAGGAACCAACCGTTAGGAAACCACCTCCCGGTCCCTTTGTCAGCTGGTGTTTAGCCCATCTGTTGATTTTGTATTGCCACCTTACAAATCCTGGCACGGGAATATGGTGGAGGAAGGATGGGGAGGGGGGTGGGGGGAAGAGATGAAGGCAAGAGCCAGAACACTGCTGTGCTTCAGTTGTTCTTGTTTGAAGAATGACTTCTTGGAGGCTGCTGTAGCTCAGCAATAGTCCTGAGGCTGCTCTAATGCAGACTGTCGCGSGGCCTGGAACTCGGGATGCTTAGAGCAGTTTTCAGGATATCTACTTTCTCTGAATCCTTATGTGCTTGAATTCCAGGAGGGGAATTTTACCAACTGTATTTTAACACAGGAATTAGCTAATTAGCCAGGGTTCTTTATCATGTTGAACGCTGCTGTGTCTAAATCCACAGAAAAATACTTAACGTTAAAGCACTACAGATATTAATTAATGTGCATAGTAATCCTATGAAGTAGATAGTAAGTTCTACTGTATGGTATACATTGTATTTGACAGGTGTTTTTTACACACTAAAAGACTAAATGGTCAGCTGGGTACTAGTTTTTAATGGGAAGATTAGCATTAAGCACTTAAAAATGTAACAGGTAAATCTACATTTTTGAAGCACAGTGTCATGTGGAAATGTTTTTATTTCAGTGTTCCCATGGAGTCCTTGTACTCTATTGTGTAAATTCTTTCCTTGTGTGTGGATTATTGAGGCAAGCAAAAACATAATGGCCCCTCTGGAGTTCCTGTAGTCATTCATGTGAATCCAGTGTCTGTGCATGTCAAATGAGTATCAGTGCTTTAAAAAAATCYATACTTTTTTTGTTGGAAGCAGCTTGTATTAGCCAGCTTTTAACCTCTATAATTTCCATTTTACTTGGAAAGCTGTAAGAAAAGTGAGAAAAATTAAACAGAGRAAATTCAGGTGGGATTGGTCTGTCTACTGGACAATAATAGTTTGTACTTCATAAGGGTATTTCCCTCCATAAATAAGCATTATTTCAGTGAGTCTGCAAGCAATGTCATGAAGAGAATTTTTTTTCCTTGGAATTTTAATTGAAAAAATATCCTTGATGTATATATCTGGGTATTTTCAGCTTGCTTTAACACAGACTTAATTTTTAGTACAGTGTCATGAACGTTTGACTATAGTAGAGTAAAATGGAAATACTGGCAGACTTTTACCTGTAGCAAGGTGTGATAACGATAGGTCTATAAGCAACTTCATAAACTCCATAAAACAATTTTGTAGTGTATATTCGACAGTATAGTGTGTAAATCATAAGTTAGGGAGAACTTGGCTCTATAGATACAACCCTGGCAGACCAGCATTCTCAGAAAACTTTCAGTGTGAGAATCTGCCCCTTTTCTGCACACGGGCGTAGTAAAATAACGCTGTCATTCTCCGTGTGTGATATTCTGCTATGAAAGTAGTAGCTGTTGTAGTGAATAATGTTGAAGGCCTAGTAAACTTCTCATTTCCCTGTTACAAATAGAGATATTCCACTCCTAAACCATCTCAGATTAAATTATCTATAAGTATATACACAAGCATGTATGTTAGTGCTATCTACAGACTGCTTAGATTGGAAACCTTTGGCTCCATAAAACCTTTGGCTCCAAAAGACCAAAGTTCGAGTGAAAGCAGAAAGTTAATAGGCTGGTAGTAATGGAGCTAATATCCTCATTCATGCCAGCCAGAAGAAGGCAAGATAATTATAAAGTCAAACTCGATCGAGTTGAGGTCACAAAGAAACATACACATGGGGCAGGCATTATTCATAAGCTGATTGATGTTTAAAAAAAAAAATAATTAAAATTTACATGACTAAACTGGTCCATCCAATTTAGTGGTGTTATAAAAAAAAAAAAGGATCCTGGACAGCTCCTTACTGCTTCAGCCTGGCTAACCTGTTTCCCTGGGGTTAGGTGGGTAAAAGATTTCCTTCATCACCTTGAGGGCTGTGGACAATTCGTACAAACAACTTTATCTGKCTTATCAGCAGTTTGACACATCGGCCCCCAACAGGCTCTTCAAATTCTGGTTTCTGACATCCCATCGAAGAGGAAAGAACCGATCAGCATTTAAAGAAAATCTTACAAATCCCTGAGAGCAGTCACACCCTTTAGCCATGAGTCACGGTGCTTTACATTTGCCTGCCTGGAAAGCCTGTGACACTTCTGAATGCACCCTAATTATAGGGTAAGGCCCATACATATTTCCCATTATCATGTCTGCACTGGATAAAAGGCCAGCTCGGCTGATCGCCTCTTCTACAGTAAAGAAGTAATACCTTTTTAGCGTATAAAGATCAGGATTACCAGAAACTCCTGTGGAGTAGCTTTGTGGCATCTTGCTTTTTGACTAGGAACATTACTGTCTGCATTTATCCACTCCCTTCCTGCTGTAGGAGCCCTAACCTCCCACAAAGGGATAGGAAAGACAGGTCAGGGCCCGATCATGATAAATCACCGCTGCAAATAAGTGGGCAGGGCTGATCTTCCACAGCCTGGACTCCTGAGCTTGCTGGGCAGTCTCTGCAGTAGGAGTAGGTGTTGCAACTCCCAGCAGACTCTCTTGTGCCCTGGTCAGTGGGAGTTGTTCCCAGAGCAGTCGCAGCAGGAGAAAACGTGCGTCAGGAATGGATCTCCACGGTGGTGGTGAGGGCTGAGAGGGGAGGACAGCCCTGGCTGAAGAGCTTCCACATATTTGCTCTGTTACCTCCCCTGCTGGAGCAGTCACATCCAAGCRGAGAGCCTGGGTGGTGCTGTCTTAAATAATTGTAGCTAAAGCCATCTGAGATGGAAAGTCAGGCCCTGGAGATACACTGGAAAAACTCAAGGGCAAGAATGGATTGAATCCTGCAGGGTAGGTGGAGGGTTTACGTTTGTCATTGAGCGTGTTGAAAGGTTTCTCTGAAGTATTTGAGTGGTGAAGTGGTGCAGACTTAGAAATGAGCTGCTGGTAGTGTTACAGTCATTTTTATCACACCCATCTGTGTGATGTCACGATGTGACTATCTTCAAGTAGCTCTTTTAGTATCACCAGCCAGAAATCTTTGCACAGGAAAGAAGTTATGATTAGCAGGTGTGAGACCAGTCTGATCTTAGTCTTGTCCCATGGTTTCAACAATAAATTCTTCTTTCAGCTTTTGATTCTTTTTATAATGAGCATTTCCATTTTACACTTTTGAGCAACATCCTCCTTCCAAGTGAGAACTGAACGAGGCTCCCTCTGGAGTCCCTCATTACTGCTAGGCTGGCTGGGTAGCCGCTGATGGATGAGTGTCCTTCCTGGCCAGCCGCGTGTGCTGTCTCTACTGCACTCCAGCAGAGAATGAGAGATCAAGGATGTCCTCCCTGCCCCTGCAGAGCACAGCTGCACTGCCCAGTGCAGTTATCCYTCAAGTTGCTTTTGTCTTAAATACCCATTGTGCCGTTTCCCTACCTTTATTCACAWGTATGTCAACAGACTGACTGTTGTGTGTTTTCCAGTGCAGTAATCCCAGCTGCTACTGGAGCCCTCCTTCACCAAGCAACGTGGCACTGCAGTGTGTACTTCTACTTACAATGTTTAATAAATATGTAAATTAACCTACTCTATCTCTTCAGGTAGGAGAGTTGTATGACTGCACTTGTATATCACTGAATATGCTATTCATGAGGATGGCACAGTGTGGAGGGGCAGGAGCTTGAGGTGGAAGTTTGAAATATAATTAGCACAAGGAAAGTATCAGTTAAAGCCTAAGTTTAAAGTGGTTTAGTGTTTCGAACCGGGGTTATGCTCCTGTGTTCTGCGCAGCACTGGTGAGGAAGAGTAGGAAACGGAAGCTTAATTTACGCCAGCTCTGCTTGGATCGGTCTAACTATAGCATTGCCTATTCATACTTGAATTTCTAACAGTTATCTTTTACTACTGCTTTACTATGTTCTCACTAATATTTAATGTGCATATTAACATACTATGTTTTTAAGAGTGCTTTTGGGTTAAATAAAAATAGAGGAGACGGTACTATGCCAGAACAAATAAGAACATGGTGCTAACTTCAAAACAGCAGAAAAAATATGCCAGTGAAGCTGCTTCCACTCATCTAACATCAAAAGATTACTTTACTTTGTACTGTATCCATGATCTTGAAAGCCATGAAAAAATTTCTCAGGGGTATTCTTATTCCTAAGTTACCTTACATTGTTTTAATTAATTTGCTAAATGGAGATCATAATTCCTGAGGTCTGCTTATTTTTGTCCCTGTTTCAACTGTGTGTGAGAATGAACTTTTGGCCTTTGCTGTCAGGCTGATCATGATTTTAAATAGTAATGTTCTTGCTAGTAGACTGTATTAATCCTACTAGTGGAAATTTTAGGATAGGGAACATCTTGGTCAATGGAATCAAATTCATCTAAGTTAGTGTTGAAGTGGGACACAGGTATTTAAAGTTAAGTGTTTAAATGCCAGCACATAAATAGGTGGCCAGATTGTTTAAAAAAAAGCTAGTAACTCCCATCAATATTTTACATATGATAYCTTCTAATATCTGGTATAGATATCTGACATATTGGTGTGGTACTTTCCTGTCTCAGCATCAAACCAAAGATAAAGGAAATGTAGAACCAAAATGGTTCCGTGAATCAGAATTGGTTAAAGCATATCCATTTAATAATGGACATTTTGCAATGTGCATTTTAAGTCTCCAGAGTACATTTTTCCTATTTAATTATCTTTCTCAAACTTATCTTTGAAATACTATGGTGCTAATATAATTCTGGCTGAAGCATTTGTTTGATACCTCTTTCAATGAAGAAATACAGTGACATTAAGATTCATTTTATCAAATTAATAGCTATTAAACTTTGGTGACATGGATAAGTGACTCAGAATGTGTGAAATCCTGAAGCAAACAAAAATCTTTTTAATGATACGTTATTTTTCATTGGTTTCTTGTACCAAGGAAACAGTGAAGTCAGTCTTCATGTTCCCAAGTTTATCTTTCACAGAATCCTACCCAACAGGTAGAAGTGTACATGAAAAAAGAGTTTTAAAAGTGCAAACTGACTTCTTTTCTTTGCATTGTTTCTTAGCAGTTAATATGCTATTGATGGGGTCATTCTGAACTATCAAAAAGCCCAGTTCATACAAGTAATGTCCAACAGAATAGGAAGAGCTTTTGGGCTGAGGCTCAGGGCTAACAGGTGATAAGCTGTGGTTCTGCTCCCAGAAAAAAAAGGGAAATGAGAAATGGGTGGGAGAAAGCACCTACCTACCACTCCTGTTCAGATAGATAGGTCTCCATTAGCATTGTCCTTTACTACACACTGATGCAAAAAACCCCAAAACCTACAGAGGAGAATAAATGCACCATTCTCTTGAATAATTATAGGTGAATTGATTATGTCTGTTTCTTTTTGTACTTTATTAACAGAAAACTCATGCTGTTGAGTGCAAGATCCAGAACTGTTGAATTTCGACCTCAGAGCTGATCTACAGCTCCACCCTAACCTTCATTAACAAAACCAGGTCAGATGGTGCCAGCTARCCAAAGTCAGTCCACTGGGCTGTTCAAAACAGCAAGGAGACAAGGYATGCTATACTAGTCAGCCACAAATGCTAAAATGGTAGTAGTATCATTTGCATATATCTACCTTCAAGCCAGGTCTCAGATCTCCCCACAAGAGAGGGTTCCCAAGATTGGTGCTTGTAGRTTTTACATGCTCATTTCCTAAGGCACTTCGGTGTTCAYACAGGCTGTACTCAGACATTCCCAAATCGTCTCTCCGATCAGTCACATGATTGTCATTCAGGTAACCACCTTGGCACATGTCAGTCACATCACAAACTCAATTACAAACATAGACGTGGCCTGAAAAATAAAGTTGCTCACCTACCCTGGTGTGTCTGCCCTCAAACTGAAAATCTTTCAGCTCAGGTACTTTAAAGCATCCACTAAAGAAAAAATCATCCATTTTTTTCTGAGAATGTGGGGCCTCCTGCAGGTGAACACCACCTGTAAAAATATTTCACTTTTCTTCCCATCTCTTCCTCCATTTTCTTAACAGTATTGTCAGATATAACAGGAATAAAGCAGATCCAATTTGTGACGTAGTTTGCAGGTCATGTAATACTTGCAGATAAACTTGCAGATAAACTCTGTCACTGAGGTTTCCACAGTCTGAAATTTGGCTCTTTGTAGTATCTTGAGGCTGTAGATTAGTTTCTCACACTGGGCTGAACGCAGTGAACTGTGGAAGGACTGTACTGTAAGGAGACATGAGTATGCTTACCAGCACAGGTCAAGCTTCTTTGGCGGGCAATAATCACGCAGCAGGCACAGGACCTAATATCCTGCAAAGACGTTGGCAAGTTTCTGGGAAAAGGCACTCCCTAGAAATGTRCAATGTGCCTACTTGTGATCTGGGGTGATGCCTGTCCACCTTTGCTGCAGGATGCTTCAGCACCTGGCAAAGGAGCTGCGAGATTGTCAAGATCGTATCTGAAGAAGCAACTTGTATTTTGTTCAGCACTGTGCTCAAGTTAGACCACATTTCCTGACATTTCCACATACAACAGAACTTCCAACTAACAAATAAATAGTTTTTTTCTGCCAGCCACTAGAAAGGGGAGATTTCTATTCTGTCTTCAGGTGTACCTGTTCACTAATAGTTACCCTGCTGCCTGGAATCTAAGAGGTTTGCTTCCCTCTGTAGGCTGGCCCTCCACAGAATTTGGGTCAGTTTCAGAATATCATTATTAAATTTAAAAGCTTTGTTTTCCAAGTCACTACCTAGAGCAGCTTATTTTCAGACAATGTTCTCTCCTGCCATCTACTTTACTTTAGGAACAGCGTTTCTCCTAACCTCAAGGGTAAGTCTCATGACAGTAGAAGACATAGAAGACTTTCAAACCCCTTGCTGAAACAGATAAGAATGATCACTACTTTCACAGCCTTCAGGGTAAAGTATAACATGTTATTTTAGCCCTGCTACCCCCACCATGTACACAGCTTAAAGCAGCAATGAAGAAAAAAGGAAAGCAGAAAAGGTCAGAATGGAGAGTGAGAAGAGGAAATAAGTTAGATAAACCCTGTCTGGGGAAAGGAAAGTGCAAATTTAGACTTGTGGCCTGTTGTAATATTGGTTATTAATTCTTAAGAGAAGATCATATACTGTGAGAAAGGGCAGCAGAGATTGACAGATGAAATAGATAGCATTGCTACCCTCTGACCCCAGCAGTCACAGAACTGTTCTGTGTCTGAGTTTCCTCATCTGTAAAATGAGAATTGTTCTTACTTACATTTCAGGGTCCTCGGAAGCATTAATCAGTGCTGATTGTTAAGGTTCCTTGAGACCAGCAGTTGGAAATACAGAATAACCTGTGTCTTCTGGGCTGTCTTCTCCATCTCTCTATATTCTAGCCAATTTAAAAAAATTTACCATTTAAAAAACAGGTACTGTCAGGTCAGTTTCTTGGAAAATAATCAACTTTAAAAGTGGGAAGAAGGAAGAGTTGTTGTGAAACACATGTCTAATTTTAAAGCAGAGGAGCACTGCTAATGTGCTCTCCTGTCTGCTGTGGTGCTTGTGCCCCCCTGCCCATTCCCATTAAGCACAGCCAAGTCTCAGAGACTGCTCGGGCTCCTTGTGAGACCATTCTCTGGAAACAAAATTGACATTTTCTTTTGAAGGCAAGAGGTAATTTCTTTACAAGAGCTGAAAATAAGATGCCAACCTTGCCTCTTCCCTCCATACCATGTACTTTTCTTACCACCAAAAAAGAGGACTGTTCAGCAGCTGCTGTCGTAGGGAAGGTCAAACTATGGCATTTCTTTTTCTGGTGAAGGTGCAATAAAGAAGTGGAGCAGTCTCRCCTCTGTAGGGGTAGGTGATGCAAACAAAACTGTAGCCCTTGTGCTCCTCTCTTGATGTCTACCTTTCCACAGTTAGGCAGGGTGTGACTTGCGCCAGTGTCGTGGTTCTGAAAAGCATGGTGGGCAGTTACGGAGGAGATTGCCTTTTACATCATCTTCAGCACTACCCACCACAGCAGTCCTATTAGCAAGGAGAGTACCAGAGCTGATGAGATGGTCTGGCCCTCATTAAGCCAATGTCAGGAAAGGATTAAAATCATCCAGTTGCATTTCTAGGTTTTAAATTAACATTAAACCCACAATAAATTACTAAATAAAACCAAAGACCTTCTCATCCTCAGATCAGGTTAATTTTAATCTTTAAAATTATTCCCATTTTTACAACATTTCCAAACCAGTTATAGTGTCAGTGGCTACATACAGTTACTCATTATTAGTTACTCATTAGCTGTCACAGAGCTCTGTAACTTCTCTCACCATGACCTCTTTCCCAAGGCAATCCTGGAGCATGAGCCTTCTTTTACTGAAGTTTATTTTCAAACATAATTCAAATATATGTGCTGAACAGCTTTTTGTTCTTGCAGTTGCAGTATGCAACATTCTTTTTTTGCTCCCTCTGCTCCATCTTGGAGAGTATCAATGACATCCAGAGCTTCTGAACACTGCCATCTCTTATGTCACCTAAAATATATAGATTTTTTTTCYTTTTGCAGGTTCCATTGCTTGCATCATTCCTCTGTGCTCCCACAACTGATATTCTCCACAGGAGAGTTCTTCAAACTGYTTGTTACAGCCCCCAACAAGCTTCCAGCAGATCACAGGAGCTGGGAATTTTTAGACTCCTGAAGGAGCAATGAACTACTTTGACTTCTTGGCAGCCTACATCTGCAGCTGTTATAGTTTTCACTTCCTTGTCTTAGAAGGGCTGAGCAGATACTGTTTCCTCAGAGAAGTGGAAGGACTGAGTGGGTAACATCTCCTCTGACATGTCCCCCTCTTTTTCCCTGCATAATTTGCGTGAAGATGAATGAATTTGTGCTTGCAAATAATTTGAGACTATGCCCTCCAGAGGGACTAGTTGTTAAGCAGCGTCAATCTTTTCTCCCCAACAAGCCAGTTTTTTACTCTCCATATTCTCATCCATTCTCCTGTTATCCTCCATTTATTCCTCGCTATCTTCTCTGTTTTTCTCTCATCTTTCTCCTTGCGTTTGTCTGTTTTCATCCTCTTAAGTTCTCATTTGGCAGGTTGGCCACCCACCTCACTGCCTCACTTGACCTTTCATTCTAGATCTGCTCTTCCCATTTGAATGCCTGCTTCTCCAGCCTTGTCATCTCTCACCGTAATAAAGCAACTGCTCCTTGTTAGTGCTTCCTTCATCCAGTTTTAGGCCTAGTTTCTTGAGCAAACAAAATGTCTGTGATTATACTGTATAAATGCATATATTTACCCTTTACTGTGAATAAGGTATGAAGCCTTTGGCAAAACTTGGAAGAGGAGTAGAGGGATTCAAAGTGTCTTTAAGTTTTATCGAAGATGGTCACACAGAAGAAAAGGAGTTTATTTCGTGTTCCTCTGAAAAGAAAGAATGCAGTTTGAGCTCATTCCTACTAGACAATAGAAAATCCACGCAGAGGACTGTGGGACTCTCATTGTATTAGGTATTACATTATTAGAGATTATATTGTTAGAGCTTCAGTCCGGGTTTCTCTCCTTGCATCTCCAGATGCAAACTCTGATTTTGGCTTTTCCTACAGTTGCAGCCTTCAAATTATTTCTCTCCTGTGTGTATTCTTTGTTGTCCAATGACAAGTGAACTCATGGTATGCCGTTAATATTACTCAATAACAAAACCAATCAATCACAATGTACAACTCCAATGGAAAGAAGACCTCATGGATTCTGATATTCACAGAACTACTATTTTCTGATACTTGTTTCTTAGTCTGTTGTCCGTGTATTGTTTAGCTCATAAATATTTAGGTTAGGGATCATCTCTGKTTTTTTTGACCACTATATTGTATTGGAATAGTAAGCAGTGGTTATAGTTAGAAAAATGGTTCCCATAGTTTTTCAACATTTCTATATGTTGAGTATGTTTTAGGAAGATTAAAGAAAACACAAACACAATTCTTACTTGGTAACATTTTGTACTGGGATAAATAATACAGTAACTGCAGGGCTTTAGTAAATAAATTACTTTCCTTATTTCCTTGTTATCTTTTACCCCACTTAGAATATGTTAAACATGTTTTAAACCTGACTTGATTTCAGGTATGAATAGGTTTTCAATAGCAACATCATATATCCTACTTGAAGGTGTGAAGAAAAGGAAAGGAAGAAACAAAAATGTTTTAACTCCAGCRTGCTGTTTTCATGCTTCAGCATACTTATGTCCCCTAGAGGTCATATAAGTGATAAATGAACACTTTTGACAGGAAACATATTTCTATATAGCCTTCTTCACAATAAGTGACTAGTTATCAAATTTAATTGCTAACTATTCTCTGACTTCGCAAAACTTCTTGGACACTATAGAATTTCAAGGACAGGTTTGCAGGGAAAAAGGCCTGACTAGATCCTAAGATGGGGAAAACAATRTATTCTGATTCAGTGTTAACTAAGTGGTTAATATAGATGTTTACAAATATAAGCTGTTTGTTTATACGCACCCACCACATTGTCAGCCCCCATCTTCAGTCAATAGATTGCTTTTCCTTTGAGGATTCCTTTTCTATGGAAAGAGCTGTGTGAAATGTTCCATGTGGAAAATTAACCCACAGCATATTACTGTTTTATGGAGCTCCTGGTAAACAACAGTGAGAGCTGAATCCCTAGCACTTTTCATTTTAGCCAGGAAACAAAAGTAATGATGATGCTGTCACCAATTCAGCACCTCCATGAGCAACACAGAAGAATTGTTAAGAATCCCGAAGTGGCTGTTACTACCTGTCATCTTTCCACGCTGTTGATAGCACTTAGACCAACTGTTGTTATCATGGGAAAAATGAGAAGGCTCATTTGAAACCGGTCTAAACCCCAAAAGATTCAATTCAGACACAGTTTACATGGTTTAAATGGTTGATTTCCATGGAGTTGCGATTACATTGCAGCAGGTATGGATCTGGATACAAGTTCCCTGCCAGGAGCTGTTGTAGTGCTGAGGGTTCTCTGTGGCAGTGTGTCAGCTGTCTCTCCTGCTTTGTCAGCTTTTGGTGTCACTAAATTGCCAAATTGCCAATTGCCARATTGCCTCAATTGCGCTGTTTCTGGGATGTTCCAGCTTCTTTATTTTTCTTAACTATATTAACAACATTGTGTGCTGTTATCGTCCCTTTGGACTGCTGAGAGAATGAATGAATTTAGACCTTCAACAACAGCAACTTCAATACCCTTATTAAAAATGAGATTGTGATCASTGTGTCCTACATTCATTCTACATTGATGTCCTTGATCACATCCTCTGTATCCCAGCCAAACCTATGTTACTCTTTTCTTTGAGGACTGGTGTGCAAATTGAACTCACTGTTTCTGATGTAAAAACTTACTTTAGTCTGAGTCCCGTTCTGTCCCCTAAGTTTGAAATCTTTTCTGGTCCACAACTGAGCAGTGCTGGCCTCTTCTCTACATTTCTCATCCATTGTTTGTCATGTTTAATCAGTATCCAAATGTGTAAAATACGGCATGTAAGAGCTGTACAAAAAGCATTTGAACAGTTAAATGTGGTCATCTCTCCCTGAAGAAAAAGAAGTCAGGTATTTCGATAAACTACTCACTTAGCAGGGAAGAAACATAATCTTTCAGTTGGTGTCTTTTCCATATGTATTTCTTCTCTGATTATGCAAGAAACAGCTGTGTTTAGGAACCTTTAACCTTAGGAAATGTAAAATCTCTAAATACCTAAAATAGGAAATTATCATTTTCTGTCAACAAATGATATGAAAGCAGTGTCTTTGCTAGGCGTGTTCTGCAGGAATCAAGGAACTTGTGCTATGTGAATTTTTCAGAGATGTTTGAAAATATTCTGGTCTTTAATGTCTATTAGTATGTATCTGCTACTTATAAGGGACTTTTTCTGTAGGCTGTTCAGCACATATGGAAAAAAGTTTTTAAATGTGAAAATAAAAACCGTTGCAATTTTTCCTTCAAGATCCAATGTACATTATATGCAAACAGAAAACATTGCATGAAAAAACCCTTCATGAGATTGTATATTTGTATTGTATTGTATACAATATAGTATATTGTATCCTGTATAAAACTGAAACAAATTAGCAGTAGCAAATTAGATTTCATTAAAATTTGGACTTTTTTCTTTCCCCCAGGTGAATGTGTCTTTTTCAACTAAATGCTCTCTAGTGAAAATATAAACTGTCTGTCCTGTAAGAATAGCACACTGAGGAGTGATGATGTAGCTTCACAAGTCACCACATCATCATTCACACATCATCTCCTGCTGAACATAGTACTTTATCTTCAAGAGAGAAATTCAACATAATTGCAGGAAGAGAGATTTATGTTAGACATCAAGAGAAACTTCCTAGCCCTAAGTGTGGTACAACAATAGGGCAGGTTGTCCTGTGAGACTGTGGAATCACTGAGGATTTCTGAGAAGGTGTTAGAGGAAAATATCAATCAGAAATAGCTTAATTCTGTTCTGGAGTAGGGAGATATATTCCTGTGATGCCAGTCATGATTGTCTCATCATGACCAGAACAGCATGATTCAGCATTGGCTCAAAAAATGAAAAAATTGAAGCATTTGCCATCTGTGAGAAAATTTGATTTTTCTCTTTTAACCAGAAATGAAAATGTGTCAGCTGTGAGAAAGTCCGATTTGTTTCACAGTCTTCAGGCGACACTTACAGAAAAGAAAAATAGTGGGCTTCCAAGAGTAGTCCACCTTGCCTGGAGGGTCCTTTCATAGTTGGAGGAGTAGAAGAAATTTCCACACAGGTCTGGCTTCCTCCAAGAGCAGTCTAGGTCTTGAATGGCAGAGAGCCAATGTAGACCTGCTTCACTTGGTGGCCAAGAAGAGCTACAGAGCTCATCCATAGCCCTGCATGTAGGTCTATAGGTGAAAAGTGTTGGTACTTTTGAGTGGAAACAAGCTGTTGAAGGGAAAACTTCCCAATGACTGGCATAAGGGCTTTCTTCTCATCTCTGCTGCATTTCTGCCAAAGAGTGAATCTGGTCCTATGTCAGCATAAGGTTTTGTACACACAAGTGGAGAAATTGTTTCCTAAAATAACCTTARCTTGTGCTTACATAATGCTTTGTATTGCTTGTGTATGCTGCTTACTTTAATTGTTTAATGTGTGCACTGCTTAGTATGTTAATGTCTCTGCTCAGGGCAGCATTACAGGTGTTGAGGATATCATAATTTTTAATTTACTGACTTAGGTTTGTGTAAACTTACAACCATACTTATCAACATCTTTTGCCTTTCATTTCCTTTTCATTTTATACCGCCTCTTCTTCTGAACTTACTTCTTAATGCAAGAAGTATAGTATTTATACGCGCTGATTTGTCAAGCATGACATTTCCCCTCCAAAAAACTTTTCTAAAGTGTTTGCTATTAAGTTAACAACAGACTTGAAATATTTAAGCTGAACCAGTGAGCATTTTAAAGCATTTTCAAAAGCTTTAAAAGTTAGAAGCACCTGGGTAGAAAGGCTTAGAAAATGTCTTTTCAACCATAACTCTAGAGTTGCTATAGCAATGTTATAATAGTGCCTTATTAATAGAAAACTACCTAAATATGCCTTAAAAAATCTGTGCAAATTTATGCAATAATTTTTTAATGTCAGTGCTGGTAACAAGCTTAAGAACCTGAAGACATCAGCCCCTTTGTTTTGGGCTGCTTTAAGCCAGGACGGAGCATGCTGGTTTTATCTAAAACTGTTTTGCTTTATCTAAGTTTTGTAGGTAACAGAAAAGGCTGGTTCTATCTTCAGTTCCTATTTACATGCACCAGCTACATTCCCAGCTCTGTACATCCTCTTCTGTGAGCAGTGTTCCCTAAATAGTTTTGTTGCTTTAAATGGTGCCTGGCTGTGTCATCCCCCTGTTAGAATGGCAATTGCAAAATGATGTTACCTCTATGCCGTGTGCAGGTTTTTTTCTCTTTTGATTCTTATCCCTCCCAGTGTTAGTGGCTATATAAACCCCTGGCACTGAATTGAACCAAACCATTGAACATAACAGTATTCCACTAACTTTGGCTGAAGGATCTATTAGGGGTTTTTTTTTTCTGTAGCATTTCCTATTCCTGTTACTGAAGATAATAATGAATAACAGCAGGTAAGATGTCACACTGCATGAGAAGTTAATATATTTTTCATGCTCTTCACAAAAACCTTTTAAATGTCTACCATTGCTTTGAGGTCATGTCCTTTAGGAAGGAAAAAGGCCACTGTGACCAGAAAAACAGTTTGTCCTGGGCCCTTAGAAAGAGTTAACTCCATCATCCACAAGGCTTTTATTCACAGGAGCTATTACAATCTTGATTTTTGCTGTTGTGGACATTAGAATATAATATTTTGCGAGCCAGGCTACTTTTTCAAGATTTCCATTACTTCCACTGTTTCATACTCAGTGTTTCACCTGTGAGAGAGTAAAGCAAACAAGAAAAAGTAGGAAAAAATGACAAGAACTGTTGATGTCATGACTCACTGATTTACCCAAATTCATAAAGCTCTTTGGTAAAGGGAAATACATTTTTCTCTTTCTCTACTGAAAACAGGCAGTCAGAATATAGTGTTGATGATAGGCTCACTGAGTTTACTTGTTATTAAAAAAGTTAACAAGTACTGAATAAGATAAATGTCTTTAATTTTGTCTCATAAGATTTTACACATTAACCAGAGGATACTTAAATCTCTTCTGTAGAATAGGACACCTTTTCAGGAATGTCCTTATGACTGATCAGACTTCTTAAACATTGCCATTCTTTTAATTTTACAGTAAAATCACTCCACTACTTTTCTCAATGTTTTTGTTTAACAATTTGTCATTTAGCTTAATTTTTTTCCTTTTCTGGCCAGAACATTTTCACATGGTTTCTGAAAGTGATGTTCACACATTACAAAAAAAGCAGTGCTGGTATGTAGAATAATAGTTTTCATTTTCATGGCTTTCAAGTTAAGATTCCAAATAATCATCATAGGTGATGATTAAGGTTGATTGATGATTAAGATCATTAAGGTGATGTATCTTTGTGACTGAGGACTGATAGGGGGGAGAAGGAAGGATTTCTGTCTGGCAAAAACTAAACTTGTTTTATGGTAATTTTTGACATGTATTCTATAGATTTGCCTTAAAAGCTTTCTCCGAATTAGACATTCCCAGATTTAGATTCTGGATCAGATCAAGTTCCTTGTGCTCAGGGAATTGCTTTCATGTTTTCTTAGATCATTGTTCAACTGTTTTTCTGCAACCTCTTTCTCTAATCTCTCTAGTTTCTCTGTAGTAGGCTGACCTTTTTCACAAAAGATGCTGGTTATATCTCCATTTCTATGAAGTACATCATTTAGGCTATGGAGCCTAAATTATTTTAGCTTGCAGTGAAGTTAATTTTCTCTTGATTTGCCTAAATTTTTCAGAGATGTATTCTGCTGCCTTGTGTATTTTCATTTTTTTCATTAAACTTTTTTATTATGCTGTTTTCTCTATGGAATTAAGTAATATTTCAGTTATTTTTTAATCCAAAGGCTACTCGTTACATTCAACGCTATTTTTTCCTTCCTTTGGGGAAATTTTAATACTTCTACATTATTTTTCTGTGACATCCTTAGAATTAGAGCTAAAAAACAGTCCTTAATTATTGACTTAATCAATGAACACTAATGTATTCACTTTCACTTTTTTGTCTAGTCTTTGTATTTGCACAGTTTCTGAATATTTACTAAAATTTCACAAATTTCAGAAGACACAAGTATACATATCAAAAGTGTATCTTTGTTATTTCATCTCTATTTTATTTGGACATTCTAAGTCATCCTTCAAGAATGGAAATCTTGCCTTGTGAGCTAAATGATCAATTACATGCTATGAATAGTCAATATGAGCGCTTTGCAAACAATGCAGAAGATTGTGGCATGCTTACACAGAAGCAATTTGGTGTATGCCTACAAATAAATAAAATCTGTTCACAAATGATTCATGAACACTAAACTTGTAGTAAATCTTATTTGCAACGTGTAATTTGACCCAGTATACATGAAATCAAATTTCAGTTGATGTTGCTTAGCCTTTTCGTCGGATTTAACATTACAGCCTCCTGTAATGACAGCAAAATGGATTTTATTTTAGAGCTCAACCTCCATAAATGGTTTCATTTTAACTGAATGACTGCTCTATCCAGCTGCACCCTACCTGTTCTTCACTCACAGTATATGTAATTCCTGTCCTTTAATATAATTAACTGATTCACTGTTATTTCAGAATCCTCTGCATTTTCATTTCTAGTCATCACACATCTATGTCCTCCAGCTGATTATGTGCAAGGACCTAATACAGCCAAAACTCTGTGTGTGACTGTGCCAAGGACAGCAGAATAGTGTAAAGTCTGTGTAGGAGGGCTCTGGAYCTGTTTGCTGTTGGTGTGACAACTGTAGTTGCTCTCCACTGCAGCACAAACGTGTTCCGATGCCACGTGGCCACCTGGACCCACACAGGCCTCTCTCAAGGGAGGGTTATGTTCTGCATCTGCTTTTCCCTCCCTATTAAAAGCTGATTATGTGGACAGCCTGGGACAAGTAGGATGTGAAGATATTTTTCCACCAACCTGTGGGACCTCAATTTGTGATTGCATTTCCAGGCCAAATTTGCTAAGGAAAACTGAAGCAGGTAGCTGTCTGCAGCTGTCTTTTTATGTAGTTTGGCCTGTGACTCTAAAAACGCATTCAAGGATATTTCTGTAATTGTGAGACAAAACTGCAGGGAGCTATCTGGAAGGAAATGGAATTTTGTAATGGCCAATAAAACACTCATATGCTGTAAAATGACTGAATTTATTATGCCACAAATTAATAAGAAAGTATATATTTATTAGAATTACTGTACTAATATGAATATTACTTTGTAGGTATCACAGAAGCTATTATCTATCCTAGYAATTTTTTTGCATTAAAGAAAACCTACTGTCGGTAGCAGTTTTGCACACATAAACATAATGCTTTTGAAACCAAAAGTACTTGGCACCTAGAAAATTGCTGATTAGGACAGTATTTCTTTGTGTAGGATAGTGTTACTACCATGACTTGTATGCCAACAGTAGCATTTTCAGRACTTTTCTGCAATCACGCTTTGCAAAAAGTGTTGGCATTTCTGACTTCCAGATCTTTAAATGTTGACAAACACAGTCCTTGCAATTGTTTTGTGGTGCTTACATAACTGTGTGCCCGGGCATGCGCTGTTTAACATGTATGTTGATCAAACACTATGTTTATTCTACGTGGGTGATTTTTTTTTTTTTTTTATGAAACCGGCAAACCTAGAAACTACATACCCTTTGAAGCAGCTGCTTCTCACCTAAGGGAAAGAACATACTTGCTGCCTTTTGCACTCACTTGTTCTGTGGGTGTCAGAAGGCAAAGAGGAGGATAGAGAAGGTGAAAAACGRTCCCTTTTTTAAAAATTTAATTTAAGCATTAATTATCTTCAAAAATTMAAAGGGTTCCTCTGACAATAGCTGCATAGGGTCTGATGCTCAAAAGGGGCATGGTGTGGCAACGAGATGTGAAAAGCTGTGAGTTTGTACTCCTCCTCCTGTACTTCTCCTCTGTACCTCCCACTGAACATCCTTAACAGAAGAACAAAAACATTTCAGTTAGCAGTCTTTCTGCATCTGAAGAGAGCTTGCTATTATGTACATAAGCATACATGTAAGCCTAAAAAGAATAGCTGTAGTGCATCATTACCTAGAAATAGAGCATCTATTACCTAGCAATAGAACAYAGAGAAAAAATGCAACACTGATCCACAATTACTATGCAGATGTTAAGTATTTGTTTGAAACCACTGCCTGTGTTCACCATGCCTCAGCATCAGTTGGCTATATCCATATCAAAATCTAGAGGATGATAAGTTAAAAATAATCAATAGTCATTTATCATTTAATTTATTACTACTTTCTCAAATTCTGGAAGATTGCTTGATATAATCAGCTGAAGATATATCAGGATAATTTAATACATTAATAGTTAGAGGCTGCAATTGAAGCTCCAATTTCTTTCTGGGCTTGATTATAGATCTGTAAAATATTTCTTTCCAGCTACAGTAATTGGTAATTTGGCAGAAAAAATTACAGCAAATTAACCTCTAATAATCATCTTTTACTAAATGTGTTGGTATCTTCTGATTTGAGTATAGAAAGACAGAATATTTAAGTGCATTAACCCTAGTCCACAGAGGGTACTACTGAGACTGTGCCGTTGGGACCACTGTCTGGACCCCAGCCTTGGGACCAAATGCTGTGTCCCCTGGTGCTAGCTCAGTTAGGTGACTTCTAAACTTCATCTAACTAGACTGTCCCTGAATCTAGCCTTACACTCAGTTGTTTGGCTTCTTCTGGGCTCATCCCAACTGGAAAAATTGGCTGGTGAGTCAAATGGTGAGGTCACAGAATGAAACACACCTTTAGGAGTCAGGCATTAGCTGCAAGTGTCTTTTGGTCAGTAGATGGAGTTTGATAGGTCTGAGTTTGAGACTAGGTCTGTGGATCCAAGCATTGGATTAAGTTCTGCTGGGTACTAAYGTAGGAACACAGCTCTGACTGACTAACCTGAAGAAAGTGGTTAACAATTAAAAGTTAATTACCGTTATCCTTGTGTGGTAGGTGACCAGAGCAACACTCAGTTCGCTGTGGGATTTGGGCTTATCAAAAAGAAGTTTAGGACTATAGTTCTCCATTTAAGGTGTGACAAACAAATACAATTTCTTCCTCTCCCTCCCTCCATCTTTTAACACACATATAAAAGACAAAGATCCTCCAAATGGTCTGGCAAYAGGTGAAGGAAGACCTGGTGGCTAGGCTCCCTCCAATAGTTGGAAGTGATTAAGGAAGAAAAGATGACCTTCACCATTCCGTATCTGCCAGATGGTTACTGAGTACGTTAAAGTAGCAAAGCTGCAGCTTAATGGGTCACATTCTTCTTATTTTCATGTATTTACATGTCTGGGGCAATGCAGCAGGTGACAATCCAGACAAACAGTGTGAGGCAGCTGGAATAACTAGATCGCAGGTACACAGCAAATATTAGGCAATGCTATTCTTGGCAAGTTTTTAAAAAATAATAACTAATTTCTAACTAACATATTATAAAAAATTATAAGCATATAGCTGTATATGAATGAGATATTTACACTGCAGTGGGACATTACTGTCTAAGTATCAGAAGTCTGAAGTAAGAAAATTATTTTTATCTTGGCAGTTTGTTATGTTTTAATTTTCCTACTCCCTGTGTAATCTAAGTTAATTCAATGTGCAACACATAATTCATAACAGCTTTAAAGTATTTGTCTATCTCTTTCCATAATTGAATGTAGACTTTTTCATCTGTGCAGCAAATTCACAGGTTTTCTATTATGGATTCTTACAGTATCACATAGCATATTATTTTCGCAGATCTGATGGTATTTACACTGGAGTTCGGAGTATCTAAAGCGAGTTTAACATTTAGAGTAATCATGAATAGTTATGTGATGATGTGCAAACCTGAGAACAGCAGGGAAATACACTTCTTTGCAGCATACAACATACAACTATGCAACAAACACTGGACTGACAAACCCAGATCTCCAGGCTGTCCTCAGGGGTGTCGTACTGAATTGGAGTGAACGATTTTACTGGATGACAGCATTTGCTAGGTCTTTAACCTGTCAGGTTTTGTTAATTGTCTTTAATATGTTCATTATTGCCAGTATTTTTTTTCATTGAATCCTGCAAATGGTGCAGCCAACTGACCTGTGATTGCCAGTGCTTGATATGAACTTCTGTTGGTTAGTTCTGATAAGGCTCAAACTTCCTTGCACTATCACTTTCCCTGACTGAATAAGCATACATCACAGAACAAACATTCTAGTGCAGATAGCATTATCCAAAAAAGTAAAAAAAAAAAAAAAAAAAAATCTGATTTTTAAATCTAATTTTTTTTAGATCAAAAAAATCCCAACAACTTGCTACCAGTATTTGGTGATATTCCCTGCCTTCTGAAATAGTATGCTAGTACTGGTGGTAAGACCATCCATCAGGCCCACAAACAGAACTAGTAAACATAAAAATGTGAATGACTATTCCTGGAAAAACGTTTGCACTATTTATATTAGGTCTAATAATGAAAACTTATGGCAGCAAAACCACTCCAATTCATACTGAAGCGATTCACACTGAAGAAATGTTTCTATGGAAAAGATGAACAGAATAGCCAGAAAGAAATTTCTAACAGCTACAAAGACTGTAACAAAAGCAGACATTGTGGCAGTAGAAAACAAATTGCCAGCTATTGTAAATCCTATTATTTTCTCAATGTGCCTAAGTAGCATACTACCAGGACTCCCACTGACATTACTAGTGTGGAAATAGAATATTATTGTGAATGCTTTTTCAATATATTATAGAAGCCAATAGGGTCCACATAACTGTCTATAGAATATGCAATATAAGCTATCAAGCTCTCCCTCTCCTTTGGTGTCAAAAAGCATGTTCCTTACACAGAGTGAGCCTGATTTTTGTAAGGCCTCTGTTTTACCACAATAAATATAGGTAAATGTGACTAGTGCATTCCCAGGTTTAGAAGACATTTTTACAACCTGATTTCCATTTTACTCATGCAGGCTGCTACAGTTTTGACATGTTTCAATTTTGTCACAAGACTTTCCCCTACATGAGGCATGTTGTGAGGAAATGTGACATGTCGTGGCTGAACATCATATCCATCTCTTCATGCTCACCCGTGAACGGTTGGAGGTGATTCCAGGTCAGTTGCCGCAGATACAAAACAGGTGACACTGAGCGCTACAATGATGCTGAGCAAAGTTTTCCCGAAAGATCTGTACAAAAAAAGCGTTTTGCCCAAATCTGTTGTATCTATCAAAATTCTTTCCTCCCCCATGCTAAATTATTGGATTATGCATAGCTTTCAAAAGAGTGAGAGGGTTTTTTAAAATCCCATTTTTCTTTTCTACTTTATAGTTACATTGGAAAAAGCTCAGTCATACTCGTAAGTCAAACGGTTCATTTTGTTGGTGACACATTGAGGAAGATACGTTCACACACAGGCATGCGTGCATGCACACACACACGCACACACATCTGAACTCCAGAAAATCAAGCTTGCATCATAACATTTTGAAAAGTTCCTAAGTGACTTACAAGCTTTAATGATCAAAACAGTTTGAAGATTTAGATTCTAAAGCAATCAGGAAAATAATGATTTTTGCAATGAAAGCTGAAGACTTAAAAGACTGGCAAGTACACAGTAAGATTTGGGTTCACCAATACAATTGTAAATACAGTTCTTTCAGCTCAATTGTTTCTGCCGTCGTATGACACTCATTTAGATGTTATCGTTCCCCATGGAAGTTTCACAGTGTATTAACTGATATGGTAAAAAATAGTTTGCTTCAGATGTGTAACTTTTAAAAAATAAAACCAGCAAACTGCTACTTAAAGTAAAATGTGCATTAATTCTGATTATTCATACACTCTGATACCAGTTTTTACATGTTCCTAGAAGTTTAGATTTTTCAGCTTTTTAACTTAACTTACCCTATAAATTCGTTAGGAAAAGCAGCCTCGTAAAATCATTATTTTGAATAGCCGGATAACTTGGTTGAGAGATATGACTTTTAACTCAATGGCTTTAGTATTTCAGACTTCTCCATCATTTCCAGTRTAGAAGCTTTACTGTCATTGTCAAGCAATTTAAAGAAATTAGTTTTCTATAGTGGTGGCTGATTTTTATTTGGTTCATGTGCATAAAGCCTTGCGTTTTCAATTCTTGCTTTGTAATTTTAACATGAGTAATTTGTTTAAATTAAAGTTTAAAGTTGCCATGAGTGTTTGCTATAGAGAGCTGGGGCTGTATGAAAATACCATGTATATTAAGACTTGTAAATGTTGAGGATTGGCAGCACTGGGTTTGAGATTATAATTTTTACCTTGCATGCACATAGTATGAATTTCCAGAATGAGCTCGATTTGATCTTTCATTGTGATTGTCAAGCATATAAAAAGTTTCTCACAAGAATGTACCTAAAATCTTTTATGTGAAACTACATTTCTGTATGGAATTTCATGCAGAATCATATGAAAATTTGAGGAAAAATCTTGCTACTATTGTTGGTAGTTAGAGTTTTGGAAAAGTCTGTAATATCTTCAAGATCATACTGGCTGTGTGTGCACCTGTGTCTATGTGTTTGTGTACTGAGCACGTGATTTTGCTACAGCGCTACCTTCCTTTGTTTTGGTAAAATCTGATCTGTTTACAATGAAGATTTCATAAAATACACGTTGTGAATATCTTGTGGGAGAGATAAGTGGTATGCTCATGGTAAACTCAGCGTAAATTTCTCATTGTGTGGCTCAGATTTCTCAGCACGCATATATAATTTGGAGCTTTTAATACAGTCCCTACAGCACACCTGAGGGAAGTGCAGATATTCACATGAATAGCAGTATGCATGCAGTACCGACTTCACAATAGACAGAGAACACATTTTCAATATGTAAAGTGTAATGCATTTTAACTTGCCTGATAAAAATTTCTCAGCCCATTCAAGAAAGAACACAAATTTAGAGCATAAGTTTCATGTTTCATGCAAAATTAATTGCAAACCACACATGATTAAACTTTGACAGCAGATCTGATGCTTCTTTGTGTTACTGGAACATTATGAGCCAGGTTATCTACATTCCACATCACATTACACATTTTCACAAAATACACGTTATATTGCATCTTAAAAGCTTTCATGCACAAGGAGTCTTAAATCTTGTAATACAAACTTCAGAGGATTAGTATGAATTTCACGGAGCAAGACAAGCTGCACATCGTAATATAGATTGGACACTTTGCAGCTGAGTGAAACCTTAAATGTATGTATGGATTCAAAATAAATGACATGAAAGTATGTCATACTAGTATTTCTAAGAACATCAAACAAGTACCGGCAATTTTCTCATATACCAGCTGCAAAAGTTAATAGATTTTACATTCTTCCACATCCCATACCTGCATGTGCACACACATGTCTGCCCACCTGCAATTATTTTTTTTATTTAAAACAAACAAAAAAAAGAGAGCCAAGAAAAAATCCCACAAATACAGAGTCATTATTAGAAATTTAAGCAGTTCAGATGACAGACAAGTAGTGCTTGGACTAGGAAGTGGAAAGACACTACAGTACACTTAAATACAGTGGTTAGACAGCTAACGTATCAAGCAAATTCCAGCAGCTTGGAAATGCTGGTAACAAACAATGCAAATTCAACAACAACTGTGATGAATAATTCAAAGCATATCCTCAGTGAAAGCTTTCCCMCAAAATTTTCCAGCTTGACACAAATTCAAATTTTATAGTGTTTGTACAACACAAGTTTTAAAGCACACAAAACTCATACTCAACAAATGAAAATTATCTCACATGGAGAATTTCTACACAATGTGGCTGAATATGCAAACTGTGTTTTGCAGGGCTTGTGTGTGTAATAGCTCCAGCAGTGGGCTTTAAACTTTGACTTTAGTTCTCTATTGGTATAATCTAGTAAATAGCATTAAGAAGTACCTTCTGGAGATGGATGTCACCTGTTCACTACCAGTTGTTCCACATGCATGCTGTGAACTTGTCTGCTCCTCCTGCAGCTTCTACAGTCTTGGTAGAAGACAGATTTTGAAGAGGACATCATGAAACATGTGTTGTACAAAATATTTGCAATTTATGTTGCACAAATTTCTTCATGACTTGATGCCAGTTTGCCATCAAAACAGACACACTAAACAAAGAATAGAAAAAAAGAGAATCGCATGTATTCATTACTGGCATCTGCTTTAAGTTTGGAGGGCCAAAGCTGTCTTATCAGTATATAATCTTGCTGTCTGACTTGCTAGCTCTTGGTTCTCTCTGAATCCTAATAATTCGGAGGGAGCAATGAGACATACTAGAGTGCATTTCCTCCTGTCAGCCAGCCAAAGGATTAGAGCTGGAGCTGCTATTCACTACCCAACCTTAGCATCAAAACAAGTATTTTTTTTTTTAAACTACAGTTTGAATTTGCTAATGACAAAGGGAACTCCCAGTGGGTGTGACAATCATGAGATAATCAGCTTTAGAGGATTAGAGGACCCCCAGGGGTGTGATTAGCTCAGGTTGGCCAAGCCCTCTGTCATGAATTAATTCAGAAATGAATATTTGCATTCCAACACTGCATCTTAGTGAAACCGATTTCCAGCCTAAGAAACATTTTTTCTTTTTTTTTCTTTTTTTTCTTTTTTTTTTTTTTGTTATGAAAAGCAATTCACATTGCACAAGACAATTGGCAGCTGTGGCTGATGAAATGTGAGATGATTAAGCAATAAGGATCTGAATTTTGTGTGATTTATTTCTGCCAATGATCTTTCAATGCAAAGAACATGTTCATTGTTACTTTTAGTCGGTCGTTTCCTACACTTTCGCTAAATGCTTGATGGAATATTTTCACTTCATTTGATTCCATGGTTGACAATCAGATAACTTTTCCTTCCATAATTAGCAATTATCAACTGTACAAAAATACTGAATGCTGTTGGGTTTGCATAATAAACAAAAAGCAGAAGTGATGGTAGCAAGTTTGCTGAACTGAAAATGTATCTTTTGTGCACTTGACAGCTATTTGGGAATTTGAAATGGTGTTACTTACTTATGAATGCACTGGTGAAATGGCCTATATGTCTGACAGTTACATTAAATCCAAGCAGGCAAAATTGTCACCTGACACAGATTTAGCCAATGCATTTGATAAAACAGGCCAGAGAAACATAATCGCCTGACAATGCAGCAGTAATTTAAATCTGTGTTATCAAATAAAGGAAAATAATTATGTGCAATAAGAGAAACAGATACAGATTTGTATGGCTAACTTTTTGCTCTAAGAGAGTTCATTATATGTACGGAGGATAATAGATGAATAGCAACCATGTGGGCTGCTTAGTATGGCTTACATGTRCACTCTCTCTCTTCTTTACATCCATTTGCCTGCTGGTTCCACAATCTGTTCTTCAGTGTTGGCGATATCTTGGATACATTTTTTTGTAATCTACTTGTTCTGATCATGTATCTCAATTTCCATGTCTATAAAATGAAGATGATCGTGATAAACTCGCTCTAAACAGTGCTTTGAAATTTAGTTACAAAAAGCATTAAATACCATCAGTAAAGACAATTAATTTTGCTATTTTCTTGCCTGAACTCACTTTTCATTAAAAATGTTTATTCTTCTCTTTGGGAAAAATTAAGAATAATTCCATTCCAGTACTGCCTATGTTCCCATCAGAAATTGTTTTTTAACTGAACAAAGATATCCCATAGTTCTCGATTTTGACTTTCTGCTTTAACGGTCCTTTCTTCTGTCATATCCACCAAATCTTATTTAATCTGTTTATAAAGTGTTGCCCTTTGCTGAATTTTGTTAGATTTTTCTGTTACATTCCCTGGGAGAAACTGATGATTATTTCTTGGTTTAATTGTCTGCATTGTCTGCCTAAGTACTTCAACGCACTCAGCAAAATCTGAACTTGTATTTCTTCACCAGTAGTAGCAATAGTCATGGCTGTAGCCCTGATGACAGAAAAGCAGTAACATTGTGTAAAAGCCAATACTTAAGCCTCTTAGCCTGAGTATTAAATTGTCCTATGCTACGTGGACCTGGAGAAATGCAAGGAATAGAGGTTGGAGTTTATGGGCTTTCACRGGCTTTGCTGAATTCTAACCCGTGTTAATCCAAAACCTGAAGGTTAGCTGCTACTTTGTTCTTAATATTTGCATCTGCCTTGTTTCCTTAGCACACTTTTGTACTTAATATCCTTTATTAACATTTTAAAAGGAAATTTTAAAAGAGTGTCTATAGTTCTGTATCCCTSTTGAGGTTCTCCTTCCTTAAATCCCTTTGCAACCTGTTTTTCTCTCTTCCCTTGTTAATCTCTCCTTGAGTACGCTTCCAGCCACTGACAAATTTATCTATGGGTTGTATGGTTTGAGGACTGTGCCTTAAGAAACTGAAAGTCTAAGTGGAGTGGTGCAAATCTTATCTTATTGTTATATACTGCCATAAAGCACTAAATATAAAGTAGACTTCTTGTGAGCACTGGAGTCATTAATAGCCCAAATGTGAAAAAATTTTAGACAATAATTCTCAATTGATTTTAGTGGGTGCGTAAGTGCCTCCATAATTCTGGCCCCCAAAGACAGCTGAAGAAACAGCTTTTAAATGTGAATGGTCTTATCTTATGCAACGGAAAGCAGTCAGCAATGAAGGCAACTTCATTGATAACATTGCAGTTCATCCATATTCAATACAGCACACTACCAACAAGATTGTATTCTGTATTCAGCCTAATAAATACTAATAAGCCTACATCCATTGCATAGAGACAGTACCTTCCTAAGGTGCACGTTACCAGTCTCAGTGGGAGAGAGCAGAGGACTAAGTGGGCTCCTTCCCATATGACTGCAGCCAAAACAATCACTGTTTGGGGTGATTTTTCTTCCCTGCAGCCACAGTCAACAAAACCTGCAGAGCTGTTGGCTGCCAGAGGACGAGCTGCTGCTGTACACAGATGCTGCCAAACCAAGAGTGCTTTGCACAGCTGGCCCTCTGCTCCTTCAGAGCAACCCACGGCTGGGCCTGCTGGGATCCAGGCAGACTGCTGACTTCATGAAGAAAGGCTGTGGAAACTGCAGAGTAAGAGGGTGTAAGAGTTGCCSTGTTTTCTATATCGGCTATTTCTCCGCAGATATATTCTGTCAGAAAAAAAGGAATAGGGGGACCAAAACGTGAAGGTGCAGACAGATGTGTCCAGCATGACATTCATACCGGCAGGAACGTGGGTTGAATGCATGCATGGGGACTTTTGAAATTCCACAAGGTGCCTTTCTGTATCTTCAGGTGCTGCTGTCTCTCAAAACTGTGACCCTTAATGTTTCCGTTTCAAGTGTTAAAATACTTTGCAAGTTCCATTATTTCACAATTCTAATTCTTAAGTTCTGATTCCCTTCATGTATAGTGAACAGATTATTTTTTTTTGCAGTTCAGCTTGAATGATTCATACTATGCCATTTTAGGATGATAAACAACTGTGGTACAATATATCTTTCATATTTTCCTTAAAAGGCTAAAGAAATCTTAAAAATGTTTTAAGCTGAGTTTTATCCAAATAAAAAAGTGTTGGCTGCATCTAATCAAATAGCATGGATAATAGGTCACTGAACTGAATAGATTCTTCTCAGGCCCCTAATGCTATGATGAACATGAATGTGAAATTTCTGCTGCACATGTTACAGATAATGGATTTTCAGCAGTCACTCAGAGAAATACCTTTTCAGATGCTGTATTTTATTTACAACAACAAATAAGTTTTAATCTTTTATTAGAATACAACTTATGGCATTTTTTTATTAGGTTTATTCTGTAAATGACTTCCTAAGCTTAACTGGAAGGGTAGGTGGGTGGCAGTAATGCAACAAATATGATGGGGATGGATAACTGGGTTTTGTAATGGTGTTTTAACCATACTGCTGTTTGACAGCAAGGACCATATAAAGGGTCATATTCAGCACTCACTAAAAATACAAGAAATCTGGCTTCTGTACCAAGTTAGGTTATAAAAATATCTATTCTGGAATTTGTATATGGTGCTGTAAGTTTCTATTATTGAGCAGCACTCCCTTTTTACAGTCACAGCCAGAGGAGTCTGCACCAGCTAGTTGCTTCAAGGCATTGGGGTGTTGTAGTAATGGTAGGGACCAGCGGCTAAAAGGCTGTGAGTCCTTGAAGTCCTCGGCGTGTGTTCACTCCGTGAGTATGGTCCGCATCTGGTTACTGTGGTCAGCCATCATTTCTGCACCGGTTCTGTGTCCACTCTGACCCACATATTGGAAAAATTTGACTCTTGGGGTTTCACGGAGGAAGAGGGTACAGAGAAGAATTGAAAAGACAGGTACCCTGACCAATATTATAAAACGTGAATTAAAGCTTCTGGTCCCCTGTAGCACAGCGTCTCAGGGCACATTTGCAGATGACCTGCAGCTAGCTCACAGGACATGGATCTTAGCTCCTTAATAATGTTTCTGTGTCCAGGACTGAAATTTTCTTTGGTAAGGCGGGAGTTGACCAGGTTTGCTTCCTGCAAAAGTAACTGTCAATATGAAACCCCTTTGTAAAGCTTCTGTTCTCAACAAGGGGCTATAGAACCATAAAGAAAATGTCCTCACTTAGCAATAATACAAAGGCCTAACTAATCCACACATTGTTTTAGTTGTCTGTATTTTCCCTATAAAATTGGTAGGATGATCTTCCAAAGACTCCTTTTTAGCTGTAAAATGTTGCTCACTTTGGATTTTGTGCAATATTTTTGCACTGTTGTTCTATTCTTCCCTTAGACAAAATAGTAATTGGATAAGCATCATGGACACTTAACAGTCAATCCAACACCTAACAGAGCTCAAATGCAGATTAACTTGCACATGTTTTGTTGCATTTCTGCCTCTTGGTAAAGGAACAGCCAAAGTCAGTGTTTCACATTCCCAGAAGATTTTTCTGAACTAAAATTTAAGTACCAGATAGCCTGCTATTCCATATGTAAACACAAAGCTGTAATTAATACATAATAAATTTCAAACCTAGGATACAGGGTCAATTTCCAGAAGGCACCCAGAGTATATGAATTTTTGTGTCGGATTTGTAACATGAGTGTTCCCACAACACAGTCCTCTGAGAAAAATGCRTACTCGTTTTCACTCCTGTAAAATTTGAGCATGTCCAAACTGACGTTTAGAGTGGAAACAACTCTGCAATGTGCGGTGCTGCTGTGTAATTATGAAGCATTTTAGAAAGTAGTTGCAATAGCTATATTGCAGATATAAGTATCCAGTCCCTCTCACAGCAGCAAAAGTAATTATCCTTCTTTTAAGTAATAAGTGCTTGCTAACCAATATTCCACACACACCCCTCCACCCACCCAAAAAAAAAAATGGAAGTTTTGGTTTAAGAGCACAAAACGAATGACTTTGCTTGATATTCATTAAATAATTTGTTCTAGAAAAAGCTTTATAGCAGTTTTTTATATTTCTGAAAAGAACATTCAAATGTTTGCTTCAGTGATAAATCAAAACACCTTTCATGAAAGGCACACTGTTGGGCACACATTTTGTCTTGCAAAATCTTACAAATAAACTTAAATATATCCATTGTACAGTAATTTCAAAAGACCTCCTGTCCCTTCCCAATGTAAGCCTTCTTTTAAAAAATAGAAGTCTTTAGAGATGTATGATCTAAGATAAGATACTGCTATCAGACAACACCCGGTTCAGAAAAACAGGCAGATTCACCACCTGACAGCAAGGTTAAAAATGAGATTTGATCAAAAATTTCCCCCCGAATTAATTAACTGAAGGGTAAAAGCTTATTTTTCAAGGCTAGACTTTCTCAGATTGTTCTACATTTATTTTCTGTGTTTTAATTTTGTGATGACAGCTCTATGCCTGTCTGCTAGCAATGTCCAAATCCCTTTTGATAGCTTTTAGAAGGAGCAGGGTGGCTGCTTAGCTGCAGGGAAGGAGCGGAGGCACAGAACTTCCCGCTCTCTGCATTGCCTTGTTTGGACGGTGGATCTCATACCTGCATTTTCAATATTCCAGAGTGGAAACRTTCAGGAAATCTCTTCCCAGAAGAAAAAAATGTGATTTCAATTGTCTTCTTGGCATTAAGTTTTTTCCAAAATTGCACACAGATTATTGATTATTTTCCTAATATCTGTAAAGAAAATGAAGGTACAGATGCAAACTTTGGAGCCTAAGCCTGTCTCTAGTATGTGCCTATTGAAGGAAGAACCCTTTGCAAATGCATTGAATACTTGGGATTAAAAGTTTAAAGGTAAAATTAAAAAACAAAAGACATGCAATTCATAGAAATATATCTGAGAGGGAAGAAGAAGGGAATTTCTTGACAGGAGGCAAGAGGTGAGGTGAGATAAATGATGCTAAGAATCTGCATTATAATTAAAAATTCTAATTACCATGTCTATATCCAAAAMCATACTTTTAATCAAAAGTATTGTTTAAAGACAGGTGGTCGTCTGGTTAGGGCTCAAAATAGAAAGTCTTTGGTGAGTTCCTGATTTTGAAATATGTCTCTTCTAGTATTGGGTGTTGTAATAAATGAATACAATAGCATCATAACTTTATTATTATTATCTTACTGATTTATACTGTTTCCTTGAAAATAACCAGTGCTCTAAATTCTCTGAATGAAATTCAAACCTATTAATATTAATGAATTACACAAAAGATAGTTTTATATCTTGCAGTTATTCGTAAGTTGAGGTAAAAAAATATCCTCAGAACAAAATCTGTATCACTGTAAATCAGCAAACAAAATCCATGGAACTGAATGAAATATCTGCCATCCTACTGAGGGAGTCTGGGCACAACTTTGGGCATATCAGGTTTCTTTTGCATCAATTTATCAATTGATACATTGATGTGACAATTGATGTGACTTCTTAGTGACAATCTTACTATTGGAATGAAGCCTGACTTCAAATGGCTAAAGTTCATACTGGCCTTAATCTCACCAGTTAAACGGAGCAACAATGGAAAAGACCCTGCTAAAGACAAATAAAGCAGCCATCTTAATAAATATAGAGAAAAAAACATATGAATTTGAATGTCACCGAGTGATTTTAGATAACTCTGGCATCTCAATTTAACACCATTTTTTTAAATTTATTGCACATACAGCTTTGATTTTAAATGGTACACTGCACTTGCTTTTGTTTTCCCCTTCCTTCATAAAAAATTTGGACTTAAAGCTTCTATTTCTAAAGGAGACGTGGACTCTGCTAGCACAAAAGTCTGGCAACAGACCATGGGTAATATTGTGCATGGTGTGGTAATCAGAAGTTAGCTGCCAGGGCTAGCTATAGGTGTTCTAGTAAACTGGACCAAGTGGAGCCTATAACACACCCAGCAATATTACATTGACATCTGTGTTTGCTGGAGAGAGGGAAGTTAAAGTATGACATTGATTTCTGACTGCTGAGATGGTGGGCCGGGAGCTTCCTGGGAAAGACCAAATGAGACACTGATCTTGTAAGTCTGGAGGGGTTTACTGCTGCCATCGCCAGAGAAAGGTTGTAATGTCCAGTACCATACCACCATCTAGACATCTTCACCAGCTATCCAGTTTGCCTAGTGTTAGTATTTGCTCTAAAATAGGAGATCACCATGGCAACTACTTAGTGTGTATAGTATAGAGGTAACATGCGGTTATTACAGCTTTGTAGTCCATGCTGTTACATGTGAACAGGTTTCTGATCTGCRGAATACTTCAGTTTCTCTCATTTAGCACAGTTATGTTTGATCAGCAAAGAATGTTAGTTACTGAAGATGACTTTGCATGTGATACAGTGGTTCTTAGTCAAGTGTGAGATGTGTTATGTTGGATCTCAGATAGAAAGTGAGATATTAATCAATCTTGGAGCATCTTCAAGTTAGGTCCTAATCCTAACATGCTGAAGGAGGACAAAATGGTACAAACATAAATGAATGTAGAACAGAAATTAGGGGAAAATGTTCCTAACTCTCATAGTAGTGAGATTCTGGAAGAGCTTTCCACTAATAAAAGGACTATTTCAAATACAGAACTCTGTTTCTGTAGGGCATTTATTTATAGTAGTGTTTCAGTGTTGGAAGACTGGCCTTGATTAACTAAGAGTTTCCTTCCTGTGTTTCTACGGCTGCTGACATGCAGGTGTACATGTAATTTCACTCATCTGAACTACGTCAATAAATCAGTGGGAATGTTCACAGTACCGTTGTTAACATGGTTAAAGGCTGGGAAGATCAGGATTGGTAAGTATTAGAAAAAATATGGTAATATTAGAAATAATATATGGGGTAAGTATTAGAAAAAATACAAACAGTTTGAAAAATCTGCTGTGGTACATGCAGAGAAGGCTGTGGTCCCACAACACAAATCAGAAATCTTGAGGAATGCCCTTAGAGCGTTTTGGACTTTTCTTATTTGCTGCATTCCCAAAAAGAATGAGGGAACTTGTGATCTACAAAGTTGGATGCCCTTTGGTTTTTCTTGAATTCTGCATTTCACTTGCACACTTTCCATGTGACTACTCGTATCAAGGAACAGAGTGCATAGTTAGTAAGTGTCTTCAGTCAAACTCAGATTTCACGAAGATGATTTAAAAGTACATCTCCAACTATAATCATGCGTTACTTCATATTAACACAGGTTTTTTAAGTCTGAGTAGATTTTATAGTGTAAAAAGGCACCTTCTTTATCTCTATATGAGTCAAGTGAATAATTTGCCATGAATAATTTATAAGATGAATCGAGGTTCCTCTTTCATGTACCACCTACGTGAAATAATTTCATTTATTTTACTTTTTTCTTTTTTTTTTTTTTTTTAAAATTCTGAGGTAATATGCACATCTGAAAGCTGAGCTTCCTTACCTATTGGTGCCTGGTCAGGTAAGATCCATGTTTCTGTATCCTGAATGGATGAGCAGAATATAAATATGTTGTGGAAACAAATGTTTTAATTACAGATTTTAAATCTGCTTTTGACAAACACCGCTTATTATGAAACGTGCTCTCAGAAGTTATTACCAGGAGTAATGTGAATAGGATAAGATGATTACATAAATCAAATACAACAGGGTAATCAGAATCATCTCTCAATTCATGTGCAAGTATTTTTATGGTGAATCTTCTTTTGTAATAGATATACAGGAGGTACATTGCCTATTTTAAAGGACCCAAAGTATCCCTGAAGAATAGAGCAGTAAGCGCAGGCAGAGAGCATGCTTTCTGGCTCTGTGGTGCCTTTTAGGAAGGTCTCCAGAGGGAGCAGCATTGTACGACAGAGAAAGCGTGGCTGAAGCAATCTCCTTATTGCCTTGGTACATCACAGACTGTCTCCAGTATACAGGTTAGGGCAGTCTCAGTCCCTTTTTAATATATGCCAACAGCTACACCAATTCTAAGCTGTCCAAAAGAGAGGAAGTAGGAGCTGCTTCCCTCCTATGTCTGTGCTAAGCCTTGCACCACCTCAGAGTGAATCAGGCCTATGATACCTACTTTATAGAGAGTTTCAGACTCTTAATCCTATTTAAATTTTAATGGAAAGGCTTGTTATAGTTTCTATAATTTGAAGCATTAAAAGCAGATGAAGCATCTTTAATCGTTAAAGCTTCATTTCTCTAATTTATGATACCTGCATTTTAAGCCCTACCATAAAGTGGATTGTGTTTTGGGGGATGATAGTTCACAGTAAGGAAATGTGATCCATCAGGAAACCTATTTACATTAAAACATTTTGACAGCAGCAGTAATTAAACCTGTTTCCCAGGTGCAGAGCAATATTTTAAATGCCCCTCTGGCTACAATACCATTCAGGTTTGTTTGTCTTTCTCCCTTATCATCTACTGCAAAAACAAGATAATGAGAAGAGGGCAAAATATAAGGAGGGCTGGACTAGCAATTAATAATCTAAGTATATAATCAGAACATTAAAATCTCATTTTAATGGGTTTGTGTATGAGTCTGTATGACACTGAAAAATTCTTTTGTGCCTTTCCATGTGCCTGAGAAACAGTAAATGGGAAATCATGGCACCAGTGCTTGCTGCTATTACAAGTTATAGCCTAACATGATCATTTCTGACTTTGAAACGTGAGTTGGCTTTAGAGCACAGCTACACAAACCTTTTTATGCAGACAGCATGTGATTTTTTTCTGTGAACTTTTCTTTGAGTAACAGTGCATGAAGACTGGCAAATCCTAAAAACCTGATGAACTCATGAAAGCGTAATTTGGACAAGTACATACTTGTGCCATGAAGCCAAGGGTAAGATCTATTTGACTTACACACAGCGTAGATCAAATGCTGCTCTCGGTCAGACTGCTAAAATTCTTTTAACACCCCACGATCAGGCTAACTTGCTTCCTATCAGCCTCCTCCTTAAAAGCCCCAAACTGACAGGTGAATGGGTACTTAACCATCCACTTATTGGGATGTATCTTCTGGGAGTAACCAGTCAGTCCTGCTCTCATCTTCATCCACCAGAACAGCTGGCCACAGCGCTGCATTCCCGAGCCATGCATCTGAAATCTTTGGAGGAGATCTTTGGAAGCAGGGTTCCAGACAGGGGTCTGCTCTTGGTACTACAGCCAACATGCAGTTTTCTTCTCCTGAAGACTTGGCCCTGGCATACCTAGCTGTTTAACTCTTTCCTGGTTCTGACCACATTGTCAAGGTCACTATATCAAAAGTGGACAGCTCAGCCTGGGAAATTTGATTGTGTTGGAGGGATGTGGTGACTCCTGGCAGTGGACTGAGGGCAGGAGTAGCAATCCACCCATGAGAAGTTTTGAGAGGGAGCAGGACAGTCACAGGAGGTCTGAAAAAGAAAGGTTTTAGTACCACCCTATTTCACAGACGAGCGTATCTGCTGACCCTTCCCAGTGCAATATTTTCTACAGCAGATGAATAGAGAATTATCACCAGTTGTAAATGCTTGAGAGCATATAGATCATGTGCTTAACTGAAGTATGTATCATTTAAGAAAAAACTTTAAAAGTATCAGAAAGCCATAATTATTGAAATACTAAATGTCATTGTTATTGTTCCTACACAGCTTAAATGCAAATAGATGCTGCTACAGCTTATATACAAATACATGCCACTCCCCAGAGCTTGAATTCACAGGAAATGAAATGGAACAGCTTTTTTCCTCTTTCATGTATTTTTTTTCCCTATTGTGAGATAAGGCATTGCACAAAACTGGCGTGTCACTTGTACAATCTACAGTCATTACAATAAAATCTTCATCGCTGAATCAGAAACTCTGGGAACACCTTCATATTCAGTGCTAATTCCAGTAATTTCTATGGCTGCTCACCAGCTCTGCACTGTGGTCAGGAAGCTATGTAGAAATGTTAGTAGCACGGGACTGTGCCTGGTGTAAATGAGACCCACTTCAGAATAAAAGGGATTTTTGAGTATTTATTACTTTCTGTAAATATACAAGTATATACAAATATTTGTTAGAAGCAAAAACCACTGTTCACCATCCATTTTATTGATGATGGAATTGATCTGATTTAGCACAGCTATAATGATCATGTTTTTATACATATGGTCCAGAAACCATTTATTTAAAAACCACAACAAAGCAGATCACCCAAGACATTGCTCATAAAAGAGAAAATATGATCATTATTCATATAGTTATTGTCAGAGGGCATAAGTGGGCATAGTGAGTAAACTGTTAATACTCTATGTGTCCTAATGCCACTACGTGCTGCTCAGCTGAAGCACAGCACACTTGTTTCTATCTGGGTTTCTAGGGTAAGAGGCTGCCTGGATCACCAGAGGACTGGCAAGGACTGTCTCCTAAGCAGCGTAAGAAATATCTGTTAGGAGTTGTTCTAAAAACCTGTACTACAGGAAAGATCATAGTTTGCAACAATGGCTTGTATTAGTCTTACAAAACCGCAGCTCAGTGCTGTGCTGTGTGCTGGTGCTGTATCTGTTTAGTGTTTATATACCAACAGTCAAAGTACTTCTGTAACCACAGGACTGGGTGATGTCCTGTCTTATTCATTGGGGAATTAATTGTACTTGTTTTAGAGTTAGCTGTTAAGGAGATTAGGAAGGTGAAGCATAGCAGGGTAGCTGTGGTTGCATGGCAACTGGAAAGAACAGTAACATCTGGTACTCTTAATTTTTTTAGAACCTATAGATCTTTGTGCCATCATATGAGTGTTATTATTTCTGCCACTGTGCCTCATTTTTCCTATTTGTTAGCCAATAGGTAATATCATTGATGTTACCAGTTAACCCAAGGGCAAAATTAGATATAACATTGGATGCTGTGATGCTGAAGTCAGCTTCCTAATTCCCAGGCACGGCTAGCCCTAGAGGATACTCTCAAGAAGCAGCGTAGAGGAAAAGGTCAATCCTCGTATGAAAGACCAGCTTTGAGGTTAGTCAGCCAGTGCTGTTAGCTACTTGAGTGTATGGTGTCTCTCCTGTCTGCTGAAACAATAGATCTATTTGAAATTTTGTTTACTTTCCTCCCGCAGGGCCATTTCTTTCCTGTTAGGAGGGCAGGAAGACCAGGCCATCTGTCACAAGAACGACATCTATAAGAAAAACTGCATTAACTGCACTTTAACTCATCTTCCTTGATAATTTCCCCACTTGTGGCTCCGGCTGCTTCATGTTTTATTTCTGACAAACAAAAGAGCCTTATTAAAGCAGTGGTTTGCTTCATTCATTTTTGAAATAAAAACTCACTAAGTGATGGGGTGTCAAGTGTAGACCAGACTGGTTTTGTTCAGCTGCCTTTAAGCATTTGACATCACTTACCCACCGCGTGGTTTTCTTCAGTGGTTACTTTAAAATAAAGGAAAGGGAACAACAGAGGGATGTCCACAGAGCTTCCCACCGGGGGAGCAGCAGACATCGGGCGGTCTCAGCAAGCACCACAGCACTCGGCTGGTATGGGGCCTTGGAAAGCCTCCCCGGCCTTGCTGCCCCAGAGACAAGCTCTATTTTAAGCTCTCCTTGCCTCTGTGTAGGCACCCGAACCAGCCCATTCCTAGGGCAAAGCTGCGGGTTTCATCAATCCCGAATGGCAGGGGGGCTGTGGAGAGCAGGAGCTGCGAGGGAGGGTGGGCGTGCTCCCCACACCGCTCAGCACCCCTCTTCTCTGGATCACTGATCTGCTCAATGCTGGACAGAAACTAAATATAAAGGAATCCCCTATGCCAAAGCCCCCTTTTCAGCCTGAACACTTTGCTGGGAAGATCAAGCAGGGGGAACCTGGAGTTAATGAACATCGACGAGGAACCATTTTCCTCACTCGATGAACTTCAGCAAACCCTGTGTGTGCATTTGCTTGGCTGGTACAATTCTCATTGTCTCCCAAGAAGCTGTTGAGAACATTTTGAAATAGCTAACAATTGTATAAACATGGAAAATTAATTTCTTGTATTTTAAAATATTGACTAGACTAGCAGATTGTATAACCAATGCATAAAAATATTCTTTTGCATATTCCGCCTTTAAGACTTTATTTTATAAAACCACCTTTATATATCCTCTTTTGCTACTTCCTATTCATCCTTTTGTTCAGATCTTTTTGAGAGTTAACCGAGATTAAGATTCATCATCTCTAAAAAAAATGAGATGCTAAAGGTATTCTTTCTTCAGTGTGCATCTCCAGCCTTTCTTGACAGGCTGTCAAGAAATATGTCTCTAAAAAGCCAGGTTAGATCCTCAGAGACAACCACTGATGCAGTTCTTAGTAATGTGCTAAAACCCAGTCAGAGTGCACCTTATTGTTGCTGCGTGCAGTGATGTGACATCTGAGTTATTTGTTTGCTCTGCCATAAGATAGCATTAGTGGATATAATGTGAACAGATCACTCATTTGTGGAAATATTTATGGTGCTGCTTTCGAGGGATCATTCTGTTCGAAAGCAGATGGCAAAGCATGGATATTCATGGACTACTTTAAAAGCTATCTTAGGTAAAATGCTTTCATACAGAGCAGCTAAAGCATGTAACAATCTGATATTTTACAACACTTATTACTTAATGTTTACATATATTTACAATAAATCTTCATAAACGCTACTCAAGCAAGAATTTGCTAGTTCCAGTTTTTATCATAGTATATCCCATGAGTTCTTTATTGCTCAGGCCGCTGACCCTGCAAATACCTACACACGAGGTAAACGACACTCAGCTGAGGGGGCCTGCTGCGTTCAGTGAGGCTGAGTGTTTGTACCGTGGCAAATTCCAGGAACACGTGGCGTGTGTTGAGATTTTCAGTTGTTTGGGGATTTGGGACCTCCAGCTTATGACAGCTAAAAGAAGTCTAACTTTAGAAGTGATGAGCTTGTCTGCTCAGAACTGCAGGTTCCTTCTAAGGTGTTACATTGGGCATCCAGAAAACAAATCTTTTCTAAAGGTGATGTCCAAAGGCTTTAGTATTCTGCAAATACGAATTCAGCTAAATGTGAGATAGCTGTTTAGATCATTTCACATCCTTCTTCCCTAATTGCCCAAAGCCCAGCTTTCCATGGTTCGATGTTTAGAAAAGGTGGTGAGTAAAAGTCTGTTAATTGTGTTGAGTTGGAGGACTGGCCTTTTTCATGGAATAGGTGATTTAATATGTATCCAGATGGTGCAAACTTCTCAGCTTCCTGAGTGCATTTGGTATCCCTCACCCAGCACTCCCTGGGCTGCCTCTTACTGCCTTCTGTCCTTCAGGGAACATCGGCATGCCCCTTTCACATGGTGGCTTTAAAGACCTGTGTACATTCCAGCGGCAATAACCCGCATGTCCCATTATCCAAACCCCCACACTTGAGTTTGATACAAAAGGAAAAAAAAAAATATCAGAATAGGGTTTAAAACTATTGCCTTAGTAAAACTTATGACACAGGGTTTTGATTTGCTTAGTTTAGGCAGTGTTCACTTGCAGTTCTCTTGTTCTCAGTTGTCTGGTATTTAAGATACATCCCCATTACACTGATGTACTTCAGGTGTGGGCTATGTGCCTGCCTTTGGTGGGGCTTGGCCTGGGGTTCACAGCTGGAGCTGTTTGGGGTGTCATTGCCTCTCAGGTGTTCACAATGAGTGCTGTGGTGGAGGCTGCTTGATTTGGGAGGGGGGTGGCCAAGGCAGGGCTTTTCCTTGTGCCTGGGGTTGTGGGCTTGGTTGTGGCACAGGAGCTGGTGGGAGCATGTGGGCTGTTGTCAGCTTTGCGTAGACCCTTTTCTGAGGACTGGGAGGTAAGTTACTGAGGTTTTATGTTGCTGAGGCTGCCGGGCTCTGGAAGATGAGTAACTTCCAAGAGAGGAGGTAGGGACTGAAGTGCATTAAGATACCACAACTGTTTCCTAAGCAAATATCTTTTGAAGTGCTTGGTTTTAAATTTGCTGGTTTGGTTTCTTATAGCTGTACAAATATGGAAGCATTGAGCTTAGCGTGGGTCAGGCTTTTTGATTGTGGTCTGTCTTATCTCTGAAAGACTACTACTGGTGCTGGGGATTAACGAATTTGAAGTTTGCTGAGTTGAATGCACTGGTCCCTGCACTGCTGGCATATCTTTATATGTCAGGGAGAGGTTTTTTCCTTTTTAGTGTTTGTGTGGGGTCTAGTCTTGTTACTAGTTCTCCTGGTGATAAAAATGATTATTAAGTGTCCTGCTGCTTCTCTCTATCTTATCCACCCCATCCTGAGTGCAGCTATTTCATGTTAAAATTGAAATAAACCCTGTGACTGAATGTGACCTCCACACTCACTGTGGGCTGTGCTTATTCTCTGGCAGTGCCCTTGGGAAGGGGCTATCCTGCAGACCTCCATCTAACTCGCTGTTTTATTTCTAGCTCGGTTTCCCAACAGTCTAGCAATGCTGTTCTCTTTACTCTTTCTACAAATCAGGCTGTCTCTCAGCTAACAGTAAATGCACTTGGTGGCATAGCAGGAGCAGTAAATGCTCTGGGAAACACCTTCCTATGAGCAGTTTAAAGGCCAATGCAAGAGCATGTACTTATGTGCGTATGTATGTAGTGTTTATTAAAATGTACTTGAATAAGTATTAATAATGGATACAATGCTAATGTTTGCTATGGATTTTCAAGCCACTGGGGAAAGTGGAGTATAAACTACTGTAACTTGAAACAGTTCCCTGGTAAGAAGTAGCTAGATTACAAGTACTGCAGTGTGCTCACTTTCCAGGAAAGCGATTAGTTAAATCTGATTAATGGCATAAACTGCCTGAAGAAGATAATACATATCTAAAAAATGCTTTTAATAGGTAAACAATTGTGTCCAACCATATTAACAGCATAACAAAGACTGAAGCTGTTCTTTCTACCTTTAAATACAATAGCTTTTTTACCTCTGCTTGTAGAGAAAGATCTGGGTAGAACAGACCTGGGACTTTCTGACTTTATTCACTTTGACTCAAAGTGCCTCCAATTTTTGTAGAAAACAAGTTGGAAACTTAGATTCAGATTTTCTTTGGTTGAAGCCTAGTTGCCAGTGGTTAAAATGGTGTGCAGAGTTTGTGTGTGTTATTTGAGTTATATTACTTCAGCCTAGTTTTCACCAAGTTAGTGTCATTCATGCTCTGTGGTGGTTCATGCTATGAAAGCCTGTGAAGTATTGCAGCAGGATTTTTTCAATTTCCTCATCTTGCCTGGCAAAAGGAATAATAAGGGATAAAAACAAAACAAACAAATGAGACTCAGCAAAACTCACTGACTCTGCACAATGTTGAGGCTTGCAGTCTGTGGTTGACTTTAAATGAAACAAGAACACAGGGGACTATATTTAATTTAAACACCACTCATCCTAAAATAACTTAACCTGCAGAATGATTGCTGTGCAAACACTGTAATAATATAGCAGAGCTGTCACTTCAGTCAGTATTTAATAGTCTCTGGCCAATTTCATTATTAACACTTAAAGCACTTCATGAAAAGTGATGAAAATACAGATACGTAACCCTTACTGAACTCTCCGAGGTCCCACAGAAGGTGTTTGTAGCTACTGCCTGCTGCTTGTCAAGGGGGACAGCAAAAGCTTTTGAACTGGGCTGTTAGCAGCAGATTCCTAAACTCTTCTAGTTTAAAGATTGCCAACAAAGCAGATGAAATGAGCTCCTCACAGCTTTTGCTTTCATGTGGTCTGTGTGGAAGCCCTGTAAGTGAGGGGTAATGTTTCCTTCTCCTACCCTAAAGAGTTGGGAATTATTTATTATTTTTTTTTTTATTTTACTTAAATTTGTATGAAGACCAGGCTAGAAGATTGCACTGGCTGGAAGGTACATCACAGGAACAGCCTAAGAGTGAATACCAAAAAAAGACTGTAGCTGCAGAAAAAAATATCCATAGCTATGATGTTAAACTTTTGGTTTTATTACTCTGTATTCCAAAAGTTCCTTATCGTAACACAGGTTCTGAAGCAGAATAGCCAAAATTTTTATACTTTATATTCGTGTGTGTGCATATATGAGAGGACCACTAAATTCAAGTGAGTTCCTCTGGCTTTAAGGCTCTACAAATCCACTTGTCTACTACTGGGAGAGAGTGCTTGGGCTTCTGCCTGTGTTATCGTTGGGCTTGCTTTGGATGATGGTTCATGTGGCTGTGCCTGGGTTGATGGTTATAGTTGGTAACAGCTGGCATGGGGCTTAGCAAGGCCTTGATCACCTGTCTGAAGGAGATAAAATGGACTCTCTAGTGAGCCTGGATATTTCCTTGGTTCCTGGCATAAGCTCGAGCAGCAAGTCTCAACCATTCCATGTTGAACTACAGCAGCTGGGAGGTTTGCATGCCTGTTGTGTATTTCTGTTAATGACAGATTAAATAGCCTTAATTTGGATTTGGAGGTCTAACTTTAGGTGCACCTGACCTGGAATAACCATGAGCATGGAGCTGCTGGCTTCCCAGGCAAGGGCAATAGGTGGGGGAGATGAGGCCGATGATGCAGGGGTCTCCATGGTTAACAATGCAGAAAAGCATTCCTTTTTCTGCTCTTGGAACTTCTGTAAGTATCTGGGAATGCCTTAAGGCATTTGGCTGGTATTGAGTCGTCACTTGAGTTACTTTGTTCTGGTCTGAAGCTTATGTCTTGAAATGGAGAAAACTGTGATTGAAAGGATAGGGAATTACTCATAATTGAATTTTAATTCTGAATTCCCAGCTGAGGTATCTCCACTGAGTGCATTGGTTGCTCTTTCTGGACAAGTGCATTTCAGGTGGAAAAAAGCTAACAAGAGGGTGGCTAGATTCTCTTTTCCTTAAAAAGAAAATTTGTACCGTGTCCCCACTGTGCTCCTCTTTCATGTTGTTTGAATGTGACACAAACTGTGGAATTTATGAGGTGCCAAATCTGTATAATGCATTGGTGCTGAATTGCTGCAGTCTAGGTGTTGGCTTGGTGCGGCTTTCAGCTGACACTCTGGGAACACTTGGGCATAAGCTGTGCCTGATTTAAAGAAAAATTAATGCTTAGAACTTTTTCAGGCTTCATGTGATGTTGTTTTGGATGTAAAAAAATTCCAGAAGAGCTTGAAGCTTAGATTAAAATAGATGATAATTCCTAAAATTGCCAGTACCTCCAGAATGTGGAGTGACAGACATGCATGGCCCTGCTAGGAGAACTAGTTAACTCCATGACAAATTGACCTAACCTGGTCTTAAAATTCCCCCCATGCAGTAGAACCTGGAGCAGAATGTGCAGCCCTGCGTTATGGTGACAGATTGGACAAACTCAGTGTCTTTCCGTATGCTTTCCAATGCCTCCGCACGCCCTGCCTCCCTCCTGCTGTACTTGTGCTGCCTGGTTGGCAGCGTGCAGCTGCTATCACTTATTTCTTGAGCTTTCTTCTCTCTACATGTGTGTATACCCTCTAAACGTACTGTAGGAGTTAGTATGCTACAGTCTTGCAAGTTGGGACAGCGTTTAAATTTATTCTGGAATCGAGGAACAAGGGATTTATTTAGTGAAGAGGGTTATCTTTGGAAGAGCAACCACGTTGCCTAGTCACAGAAGCATTTGGACAGCAAGAGCCCAACTTTTCCCATGCCTGCTCACACACTTCTGTTCTCCTGTGGTTCTGGGCTGTCTGGCTCGAGTCACAAATGAAAGCTTGTGCAGGGTTGCTTGCACTAAAAAGGGTGAGGGGTTCAGCCCTTAGTGTGCTACCGCACAGGTACGTGCAGCCTGGCTCTTGTGGCTGATGCTGGCTGAAGCAGAAGGAAACTCCTGGTGCCCAAAGCAGAGGGGGCAGGCTGGGCGCTGCCTGGAGCAGGAAGGCGGGTGGAGGGTCTGGCCGAGAACCTGAGGTGTGCAGGAGGAGGCTGACGCCAGCTCTGGCCTGTGCGGGGGGCGAGGCAATGAGACAGCCGGGGAGAGGGCAATGGGAGGCCACTGCTTAATCTCATGCAGCTCCTGGGGATGCATCTACTAAACTGGGCTTGTTCGTTTAGTAAACTATTAAAGAAGTTGTCTCCTGGGTATTTATTTCAGGCGGTTCTAGTGAAGTAATCCCTTAATTCCTCAGAGTAAATGCTGATGAGGATTTATTGCAGGCTAGGTGGTATGGAGGTCACTGCGAGAGTGCTTATAGAGTGTATTTGGGAGAGCGCAGCTTCTGTCCCCTGGGGCTGGGTGGTGAAAGCTGCAGGGTGTCCGCACAGCTGGGCTGTCCTCCGTGTGGGCACTGGTGGCTGCGGGTGGGGGCCGTGCTTGGGAGCGCTTGTGGCTCTGAGCCTGGAGGAAGGGGCCGGTTCCGCTTCAACTTTGGCTGAACCCGCTCCTCCAAATGTTCTGCTTCTCCTTCTTCCTCTTGTGCATGCTGCTCTGCCTTCTCTCCTCTTCCTTGAATCTTGCTTTTCTGGGTCCTCCCAAATGACGAGAGAAGCCCCAGCTCCAGTTGAAACCATGCCCTGTTGCATATACTTAAACTTCAGTGCAGTTTCCTCTGTATGCATCATCTTGCCCACAAAAACATAATGATTTTTCACTATTTAGACTGAACGATTTCTTCACTCTGTACAAAGTGTTCTGCTTCTGCGGAGGCCAGGGGACGTCTTGTGCTGTCCCACTTACTCAAAATGGATGTACAGGGCTTCAAGTAGCTAGATTTACAAGTTAGGAATTATTTATCCTCATCTTGGTACTGTGGGAGCAAGTCAAAAGAAACCCAAGAGAGGTTGCAGCCCATGGTGGGCAAAGGAATTAGGACTTCAGTATCTTCTCAAACTCCCCTTCCCAAGGGAGCTGGTTTTCTGGGAACGCCACAGCAGGGGTGTTTAGGCTGCATGACAGTGAAACTCTGTGTGAGTAAATCTTATGCCAATATCTCGGTAAGCTGGTTACAGAATGGCATACGGTATTGAGAACGATGAGCTGTGTTACAAAAAGGAAATGGTAGCCTGCAGTGGCAGAAAATGTAGGTGGAGTAAGCAGCTTATTTGCTCTGGAAACTCCTTTGCTCAGGGAAAATTTCTTAGTGGCCAGAGCGTGGCTGTGCTATGTGCAGGTACTCCTGGTCTCTGCCTGGCACTGCGCTGGTCTCTGACCCTCTTCTGTCCCTGCTAATGGTTGCAGCATTGTTATGCAGAAATCTGACATTAGAAGTTTGTTCTTGGATAATAAGAAACAAATCAAAACCTGAAAGTGTTGGAAGAGCAGAGTCACGTAGAAACCCAAGACTTGTAGCAACTTCTCTGCTGCAGAGGGAAAATGATGAACAACTACTGTGACCAATTCCAGGTTATTAAATAAAAATTTAAAGTATCATTTTCTAATAAACTGGATCCTTTCAGCTTCTTCCACTTCTCAGTATCTTGGCCCAGACCTGGAGCTGGTTAACATGAATAACTTGTTATATTAGAAGTTCCAACATCTTGTTATGTTTTCTTTCCATATTCAAACAAAAAATTACATTAGAATGCTTCCTGAAATCAAGCATTTTAGAAGGCATTTGAAACTTCAAATTGACTAATAGACCACTGTAATTTTAAAACATACTGTGCTTATATACAGCTATTATATATAGTTTTTGCATTATTTCTGGTTAGGAACTGAGTAATTGTAGTCCCTGACAGGGCCCATAGTCAAAAGAGGCTGTTTTAATTTAATACTAGAAGCTCAAAGATATTGAAAGCAGCTGCTCTTCTGTTTAGAAAATGGAGTTTAATACTTTGATCTGGAAAATAACGATGTGTCTCATTACAGGGGAAAAAGGAAATATTTTGATCTAGAAAAGGTAAGAAGTTTCAAGGAGTACTAAGTAGCTGCAGCCACTGTTAAGGCTTTTAAAAATAGAATATTTCAGGCTTGCCTTAGTCTGACATGTCGTTATGATTATAAAGCTTGTGACATGACTTGGTACAATGATGTGTTGTATTAAATGTTATCACTGACCTATGTCATGAAATAACGTATGAATAATAAATGTAAAATCAGATTTTATTTTATTTTTCAACATGAAATAGAACCTAAAAATATCATCCTGATTCTGGAAATTGTTCTGAAAGAACAGTGCAAATTCACGCAGCTTGAGCGACACAGGATGCTGAATATGTACGTGTTCCTGCAACCTGCAAATATCAGTGTGGTGTTGGAAATAAGTCAAGGCTGTTTACACTTACAGCCTCAGCAAAGGGTGAAGCTTAGCCTTGTGGGGGTCAATGGCACATTTCCCATTGATTCCAGTGGGGCCAGGATTTTGCTGTAGCCCCAAGAGCAGCTTTGTGTGAGCAGCCCCCATCGCCCTTGTGGAAGTGGGGACATGGGAGTCCCAAGTCCTGTGGGGACGGTGGGTTGTGTTGTGGTCTGTCACGGACGAAGCCTGGAGGCTGCTGAAGGGTGGAGAGGAACACGCTGCAGAGCAAGCAAGCCCTGGTGTGACTTCCCTCTCTTCCTGCAGCAGCTGTTGTCTTAATAAACAAACCATCTTCATATGTCACATTGATAAGCATGGGAATTTCAACTTGGTGTTTCTAAAATTGCAATACTTGATTATATTTTGTAACAGAAATACATCATCTTTCTGAGTATTTGAGGCCTAAATGCAGACCTTTGAAAGGGAGAACAAGTTAATGTTAAGGCCGGGATGTAGCAGCCTCATTTTTCATTTACCCTATTCAGATCAAAGCATTGGGTTACTAGACCCTAATCAAGGCTTGATTATTGGGAAGTCTTTATTTGAGCTCTTTCAGGGTATTAAACTACTGCCTGTTAAATTGATTTTCCTTTTCCTGGTGGTAAAACAGTAGCAGATTATATCTTGGGGGGGTGAGGAGGGCAGGGAGAGGAGGGAAAACACCAAGGGCAGTGAAATTACAGCTTAAATTCTCATAGAATAGTTTGGGTTGGAAGGGACCTTCTTAAAGGCCATCTAGTCCAACCCTCCCTGCAATGAGCAGGGACATCTTCAACTCGATCAGGTTGCTCAGAGCCCCGTCCAACCTGATCTTGAATGTTTCCAGGGATGGGTCATCTACCACCTCTCTGGGCAACCTGTGCCAGTGTTTCACCACCCTCATTGTAAAAAATTTCTTCCTTATATCTAGTCTAAATCTAATTTTTTTTTTTAGTTTAAAATCATTACCCATTGTCCTATCGCAACAGGCTCTGCTATATGTATGTTAGCGTGACAGCCGCCTTTGTCTTATGTACTTGTTGCTGCTTCAGTTTAGTACTTGACAGTCTTCAACAGTCAGTGCATTCCACACAATGCTCCTGTGTAGTTATCTCCATTTTTGCAGAAGAGAAACTGAGAATCAGACAAATTAAGTGATGTGACCAAGGTCACGCAGGAAAAATAGGGAAGAGCAAGCATACTTGTGTCCTCTTTTGGTGCTTTTGCCTGCTGTGCACTCTGCCTTGTTTTAGGGAAAAACCACAGCTCATCTTTTCTCATATCTTCTGCTGTGAGACAGATGTTTTTCAACAGATCTCATAGGAGCAAACTGGATGGGGAGCTAGGGAACATCACTACACTTAGAGTTATTTTGCTGGTGGCCTTAACTATTGCCATTTATTGCAAGGCCTTTTGTAAGGTTTGTCGTGATGACTTTTCCTCCATCACTGCTAGCTGTTTGCCTAACAAGCAGGAAGAAATGAACACAATTATCACTGTTAAGTAGAGAAACGCTGCTTCAGGCTAGAAGTTATGATAGTTGCAGGCTTTATAACCCTTAGGATATTTATTGTTTAAGGTGGATAATATGACTAATGTCAGTAAGTGGTGCTACAGCTGCTATTTATGGTCACTAGTTTTGTGTGATGTACACATCTCTGCTTTGGTCTGTATTTACCTTGCTAGTCTCTGCACTACGCTCATGCCCAAATCAGTCCTGCTGGGAAATCAAAACAGCTGTAGTGCTAATATTGGTTATTTTCTCCAGGGTTTCCGTCTCCCTCTGGATTAAGTATTTGCAGGGCCAGTGGCACTTACAAATACAATTCCAGGAGGAGATGCTTGCCTATGGCCACAGCTGCTGCTCCAGAGTCTTTCCACACCTTCTTTCCCAAGGCTCAGCCTTGCCCCGCTATGTAGATCTACTTGTTTATTCAGGACATGTTTACTAATTTCCATTAAATATGTTATTCTATATAACCAGATAAGACTTGTATGATAAAAAGATTATTTTCCTGCTAATTTGTTTATCCACACTCTAAGTGGACAAATTAGTATACCATGAGTTTATGGTGTATTTTTTAAATGCCATATTTGGACCTTTTTATATTTTCCTCTCTAAAATGCTACAGGTGTCTTGGATACTTTCATTAGTCATTTAATAGACTACAGGCATTTTACTCATTAGTCTGTTATCTGGCTGCTTATCAGCCTTGCTCTCAAGTTCTGAACATGTTGTCCTGTTATACTAATTGGGCTTTGTTCTTATCAGGTTTGTGTAGCATTGTGTTAGAGTAGTTATTTTTCTGAGTATAAATAACAGAGGAGCATGAATAACATTTTCCCATGTTACAGAGGAGTTGTGAGGATTAATGTGCATAAAATGCATTTGTACTTTTAACTGACAAAGCTGTAACAGTGCACCACATGGACAAACTTGATGGGCCAGACCTGCTAAAATAGTAGGGTAAAACACAGACCCTCTGTAGAGATAAAAGAAGCTTAAAATGGGAAGGTGTTCAGTGTAGATACCCCTGCCTTTATGTCAAACTACAGAATTTCCTGCCTTGTTGAGGAGATGTGCGGACAATCTGCTACTGTCTGGCTAGCAGGAGAAAAAGAGAATCGCAGATCAATTTTCTGAGCCTGTGGTGAAGAGTGACACAGTCAAGTGCAAGGTAAAAGTAGCTATTGAAATAGGTCAGTGCTGTCAGAATTTGTCTGAGGACTCGGGGGCGGGAAAGTCGGGCCAAATAAAAAGCAAAAGCTCTGTACTGGTTCTTCCATATCTTAAATGCTTTGAAGTCTGAATTGGATTTTCAGTTTCCGTCCCCAGAGCGGTTCCTGGTGCGGTGTGGCAGACTGACAAATCCGTAGCCTGGCTGCCTTGTATGTGGTATTGCAGAAAGGTCAGTGCAGAGGGAAGGAGGAGGGCCACTTGTGCATCTGTGTTATTTACAAGATTGCCTACTGGTGGTAACAGGGAAAAGCCATGGAAACAAAGTGGGATGTGGAAAGATGGAAGCTGAAAAGGAAACCACAAAAAAATTGCAGTAGAAAGGCTGTTCCTTATCTCTGTCTAGAAATATTATTACTAGTGTTTAACTGTATGCCACTGTGAGTAGGGTATTGCATTAAAGAAGCAGGGTAAAATTATTATAGGGATTCTTGCTAACCAAATATGACATGGGGAGCGATAAAAAAACCCCTGGTATTAGCCCCAAGGTTGCATGCAAGGTCCCAGGCATCTTGCTTGTCTTGCTGGATGTTCTGCTTGTGGGGAGAAATAAGAGCTTCCCACTGGCAGCTGAAAACGTGGTCATGGAGAGCTGCCATCCCAAAATCTGATACACCGGGAAATCTCTTACCCTGCTTCTTAAAAATGCAGTCAAAAGAAATTGCATGCGACAATACAAATACTCCAAAGAATTTGTGTAGCTTTAATGGTTTCAGTAATTAGTCCATATTCATTTAGACACATCAGAGATGGTAAGTCCAAAATAAATGCCCAATCAACTGTATTGAAGATCTCGCATTATAGTGTGGTTGAATAAACAGAATGGTGCTAACACAGAATATCTGAAAAATAACTGTGCTAAACTCTGGCTGGCATACGGGATTAGGCATAATGACCCTCCATACTGATGCTTATGGGTACAACAACGAAAGCATCAATGTACATCTGTAGTCTGGCTGAGAGTGAGAATTAATCTGCGCAGAGCCGTGCAGAGAGACCGTCGCATCCTCCGCAAGTGCACGAAACCGCGCGTGCTCTGACCCTGACTCGAGGCCGTGTCCTTTCAGCAGCGTCCCATTTGTACACTCTTCCTTTTGGGGGAAAAATATATTGATCAGTGTTGCTCTGAGACTAGCAGTGTTTTATGAGACTAGCAGTGCATGACACTTGATATGCAGAAAGGAACGTAGTCAAGTCCTATGTTCTGTTTAGATGGAATAAATGCGATTTAACTCTCAGCTGACTGAAATACAGTTGACAATCTGATGTGGCATTATCCGAAGCAAAAATTAGCTATACTTATTTAAGGAGTTTTATCTCATTTAAGAAGGGCTTGGCTAAGCCAAAACTGAAGGTTTTTCCCCCACTTAAATACTGGTTTTGATTTGTTTGTTACAGGATTTAATATTTTTATTTTACTTTTGAAAGACTGATCAGTTGCAAAATTGCAACCCTCCATTGAAAGGGTTATTCTGTGTTATTGCTCTGTATGCCTGTTTCTCTTTTACAATGACTGACTTGCTTGTCTCTGAATATTATATTAACTTTCTGTCTATATAGTAGAATTAAATCTGATCCTTTCTGGCAGAAAAATTTATTTGCAAAAATGTTGAAATAAGACCTTAAAACACTACTTACTGCAAAATTTTGAAATTGATGTACTAAGTGCATTTAATTTTTGGCAGTTGAACTAACTTTCAAGTTCAAATGTTGAGGAGAAACTAAAAAAAAAATAAAATCTAATATTACCCTACTCTGAAGCTGGCTGTTTTGAAAAGTTACTAGATAAAGCAGCTAGCTGCAGGAACAGAAAATAAAGGCACTGTTTGTTTATTTACATTTGGGGGGGGGCTTGCTTTCTAGAAAATTAAACTGAAAATATTCACAAAATGTCTTAAGAAAATGCTTCAAGAAATATTCAGAAGCAATGCAAAGAATTTCTCCTTTCCAGATGCTTTGCAAAAATATTGCTACCATGGTCTGAATTACAATGCGAAACATTCTCTTGTTCGGTCTCTACGTCTTTGAGTGGAAATATATTAAAGTTCTTGCTCTGAGGCAGGCACCACAGGTCCTCAGTCTGGCTTTATGTTGGATCCCTCTAGCAGCTGGCAGGAGGCTTTCAGTGCGTTCTGCAATCCGTATGTGAACTGAATTGTACATAATTCATAGACTGCATTATTCTCCACCTATTTTAAATAAAATCTAAGTACTCTTCAGTGTGGGTTGAATTCTGTTCTCCCATACATTGTTTGTAGGTTTTACAGATGACTCTCTAGTTTCTGGTCACTAGTGTCCTATTTGTGGACCATAAAAGGCTTTTCAACTCTTATAACTATGTATTTACCAAATGAGGTAGAAAGTCAGAGCTCTCCTTTGAAAAGATAGTACGCAATATCTCTCTGCCTTGCAGTACATAGGTATTGTTTCTGCACTATTCAATTTAGAAACGTGGAATTTTTTTTTTGGAGACCAAAACACTTCTTTGATCACTATGTTCAGTGTAAGAGTGACCAATTCCCAATAGGACTGGGAGCTGTTAAGCAGCTCTGGGGACAGAAAGGAAACCATGGGATGGACCTCTTCAGCACAAACCTCAGTCTGAAATTACTTGAAAATAAGAAAGCTGCACCATCTACTTCTGATAAGCTTCTGGGGTTATGTCTCATTGGCTATGTGTGCAAAACATGACAGCTTTATTTACCTTTCCTTCTCCATGTTTAAAGCAATACTCTGCAATATTATAGGTGTTTGCACAATATACTTACCAAAACTCTCATAATGCTAATTGGTTTCAAATTGTGCTCACTCACTATAGTAGACATTATTGTTAGATTATTCTCTGAGGCTGTGTTCATCTCTGCACAAGCTTCACCAAGTAGCTGTTTTATGGCTTCAGATTACCTGACTATGAGATCAGCTCTGTCTCTTAGGCTGCCTTACACGTTTTTGCTAAATGCTACAGGTTACTTGGGTCTCACAGGCAAAGAATACCTTTGCATGGATAAAAGAGCCATTAGAAGTAGCAGAGCATGTAAAGTTAGTTATTAAATATACAATCTTGATAACTTGGCTACTGATTTGTATTACATTTCCTTGTAATCTGCAAAGTTCCTTGGAGAAGCACTTAGCCATGTTGAGTTGTTACTAACTGGAAGCTTAAAGAGTGAAGTATGAAATGGGGCACAGTATTTATGCTTTGAGTATGTATTTCCACACCTGGTTTTCACAGCTTCAAATTGAGGGGTTTTAATCACAGTTTAAAAGCATCTCTTTACTAAAAGCCACTAAAGCTGATGCTAAAGAGGTTCTTGGAAATCCTGTCAAGACTGAAGAATTGAGGTCCAAATGGAGAAGAACATAGGTTAAACCCAGTATGTGCTAAATCTCCTCAGCTGGCATCACAGCAGCTGTTCTCTGGCCAAACTGAGTCTGCCCAGCACTCCTCAGGAACAAAAAAAAAAAAAATTGTCTCAACAAGAGCAAAAATTATCAAATRACACTTCTCTTAAAATTGTAATAGGCTATTTGTACCACTTGCATTTACTTCCATTTTCACTAGAAATGGGATATTGCCGTTTGTGTGAGAACTCATGTAGGGTGTCGTTCAATCATGCATGCTGGCTTCGTGTTTGACAGGTACAGACTGGTCTGTACGTGACTACTCGTTCTGTAGAGGATCTTTAATGCCCTGATGAGATCACGTCTTTCTCATTCAGGAAATACAGGAGTAGAGCCAGATCTGACCTGGGCTATACCCCATCTGAAACCAATGGGACAGTCTGGTTTTAAATGAGGACAGAATTTGGCCTGAGTTCTGTGTGCTTTGGAGCAGAGGAAACCAAAAAAGTGATCTCATCAGATATAAAACCTGTAAAATACACTCACAGAGTTCATGAATGCTACCTTTGAAAAAAATATTTAACTTAATATTAGGACCTTAGGACTTTATAGGCAGGGTCTGAGTAAATTAGTTAGTGGCCCTTTGTAGGGACCATTGCTTAATGTTTACTTTCAGGTGCACCCTGAAAGAACTTGTGGACACTGAGGCCTGATTTATGATTGATTAGTGGATTGGCCCAAAAAACTGTGTAAGATCAGCAATAATTTTATTTTGGTCTCTTCCCAGAGAGAGACCAGCCCAGGTGTGGAAAAGTGGAAAGTCTGAGTGGTAAAATCACAACTATGTCAACTAGTTCTTGCTGCCACCCTCTCTTCCTCTTTCTCAACTACTATAAATCATCACTTTCTCTACTACTGCACTATCCCAGGATATTGTGTTACTCCAAACTATTTCTCTAGAGTAAAAGAGCTTTTTACCTTGAGCAAGCTAGGAGTCATCCACCCTTACCCCCCTGCCGAAACACTTCTTCCTCACAAAACTGATATTTTTTCCAGAAAGAGTTTTCCCTTGGGGAAAGTGTTAAAAAAAAAAACCCCAAAGTTCTTCAGCTGCCTTATTGTGATGGGCATTAGTCTTTTTTTTTTTTTCTTCTACATGGATAAATGGGGGAATTGATAGGATCCTCTAGCTCAAGCTGTTTTAATCCTGGGACAGAGGGAAAAGCTGAATTCCGAGGTGATAGAGCTATTCACTGCTTTGTTGTGATTTGCTTCTCAGGCTCTTAAATTAAAATTCGTCTGGGTTTAGATATTTTGGGTTGGGGTTTTTCCCTTTCTGAATAACTTTGGTTTTTGAAAGTGTGCTGACTTTGGCTGGTTTAAGTGATATGCTCATGGAAGCAATATAACACTGATAACAAAATGAAGTGTCTAAATGAATCTCTGATGTCAACTACAGCTATTACAGAGTTGGGATAAGCCAGCAAGTAAAGCTGTTCCAGTGCAGCTCTCAGCTGGAGCTGATGGCTGTGAAGAAGCTGGAGAGCCATGCCCCCTTCATACCTCGGGCCAGCTAAAGAGCGCTGGAGGCATGCCAGTCCCCATTCCCTCCTTTTCCTGCCAGAGGCAGGAGAGCAATAGTAAATGCTGCCAGATGTGGAGGCATCCTGCTGTGTGGCTGTGTCCAGGACTGGTGATCAGGCAGCCTCTCTGGACCCTTCTCAAACCACCAACTGCACAGAAACGTGCCAAGCCATGACAGGCATGGTTTAAATAGTCCCACAGCCTCAACCTAGGTTTCTTGGGTGCTGGGTGGAAGGTGGTTTCATATGGTAGCTTTGTAATTTTAGCGCACTTTTTTTTAAAAAAAAAAAAAAAGCAAGCTTTCTATACCCCAAACCTGAAGATTGCTGTGGTCTGTAGCTCAGATTAGGAAAAGTGACACAAACAGTAGCTGTCCTGGGTAAAGAAACAATTAGGTTTGATTACTTCCACTGTTATTTTTTTCCAACACCTGGAAGCTGCCACCACACCCAAAACTGCAGGAGCAAATTGGAGAACCCTAGGCATCTTGCTAAGATGCCATGCCTCTCCCTTTCCAGCTTGTTCCTTGACTGCTGGGCAGCACAAGAAAGGGAAAGAATCCCTCATGGGATTGCTCTTGCCCTGGAGAAGCAAAGTATATGAGGTGAGCACCCTGAGCACTCTTCTGGCTGTTCCAAGTTTGAGATTTCTCCTCCAGAAAGTGTTTTCTCTTCCCATCATTTATAATTCAGTCCAGCATGCTAATCCTGGCTTTAGTGATAAGTGATCTATCTTGCCTGGAGCACTCAAATTCCTAAGTTGCTGATGTATTTCTCATGCTGCAGGCTACCTTCCAGACCTTGAGGTACATGGCAGTTTTGCCATTGACTTGTAGAGGAATGGGAATTTTCCCTTTCTTGATATCTGCACTGCTGTCTTAAAAACAGATCCGTGACTGTAAAGTGAAGATTAGGTGTGAATTCTGTTGCCTGGCATTTTGTGGCCTCAGTGGTACCAAGAAATACTTGCTGATATAATCATAATGGCAATAAGCTTTAAAGCATCATAAAAGTATAAAAGATGCAGCACCTGGCAAGACCTGCCTAGCTCTAGTGTGTCCAGGATATGAAGATGCAGAGAGCGCCGTTATTTCTGTGAAGGTAGAGTGTTCCTGGGAAACCCAGTCATCTCCAGATATAAAAGCCTCCTTTCTCTCACTAGAAATCTCTTTTTCTGCAAAGCTGGCATTAAGCTGTTTCCTTGAGTGCATTATGTCTCTGCCTCTGTCTGCCTGTGCTTAGTGTGAGTGCTCATTTGAATGATGCATCGCAAGTACGCAGTTTGGAGCGTATTGTTGCTCATTATTACAGTAGAGTTCCTTTCCACAGTTTTGTAAGTGCACTTCAGTAATTGCTGCTTCATATCTTGGGTCAAAGTGTTCTCCTAGTCAAAGGAACAGGTATTAAATTACATTCCCTGCTTAGCTTTCCAAGGTTTCTGCTTCTGGCAAGCAGCTGGTCTATGCAGCCACTCTGGAGTTGTAGTCTTCAGCCTCCCAGAAAACTCACTGAGTGTAATCTCAACATGAGTCTGCACAAGGCAGAGCAATCCAAGTGCCAAACAGTATTAGTACCATTATCAAAAAGAGCAAGGAAACACACCCAGCAGCAAAGCAACCTAGCTTAAAGACAGGCAGTGGTTTCTCAAAACTTCCCCAGAAGTGCTCTGTAACTGAATGGAGTGTTGCAAAATGCAGTAGCGCAGCTGGAGCTCGTTGCCTGTTTTTTATAAGCAAGTAAGGTGACAATACAGTTGCAATCATCCTGTGTTAYGCCTGGGTCTTCAGGCCTGCCAGCAGCCTGTGAGAGGGCAGTTCTGCCTGCCGGCCCAGGGCAGTTTCCACTCTGGGCAGTGTTTAATTTTTCTGTCATGGAAATGCATCCAGTAAGAAGTGGAGCAGGACAGCTGGCCTGCTGGCTGCAGGAGGCCAAGGAGGATGTCTGCTGAGGGGACAGGAGTCAGCTGGCAGCCTGCCGATGAAAAGCTGCTTTTCCATTGCCAATCCGTATTTCATTACCAATCCTCTGTATAGTCCGGTCCCTGAGATGGAAACTAGTGCTTGAGCAATAAAAAGAAAGGAAAAAGATCTTATATGATGCATTATAGACCTTATGCCATAATAATTCAGGATGGACATTTTTCCTAGTGGTTGTTATTTTTATATTGATTATAATCTGATTTTTTTACCAATTTAACAAGCTCAATGGCTGAAGCTATAAGACCAAATAAACCTGCCTATAAAATGCCAGATTGGTCTTTGCGTACATCCCAGCTCTACATAGACAGGCAATAGGCTTAGATATCAGCAAACCTGCTTTAACATAAGTTGCTTGCTAATTTGGGTTTCTATTTCTAGAAGCAAGAATAATTTCCAGTAGCATTGCTCTTGATTTAAACACTTAACATTTAGGGCCCTCTCTTTGCCCCTTGCTCCCCATTTTAGGTCAGGTGTTTCAGCTTTTTGTAGTATAAGCAAGAGGTCTACATTATGCAAAAATCTACTTGTCTGACAATGGTTTCTATCTTGAGCTCTCTTTAAGCTATGCAATTGGAGAGTGATGGCACTAACATGAGCTTATTTATAGCTTGCTCAAAAGAACAAGGTATGCTTACTCTGTTCTGAAAACCTTTTTAAAATTTCAGGCGCTTCATACTTCTCCTGGCTCTTTTGCACATCCCTTCACCCTTGTCTTTGCTACCTGTTAATTGACATGCCATTGAAATTGATTCTGATTTTTTTTTCATGTCTCTACTGAGTTCACCCCCATGCCAAGGCAAGATTTTTTTTTTCCTTTTGAGAAAGAGAAGGGCCATGTTTTATGTGATGCTAAGAGTGTACTTTCTACACATTATTTGGATAGTGAAATCCACGTGATGAAAACCACTTAAAGTCAACTATTTATTGGTTAGCTTTGTTTCTGATGCTCATTCTGTTTCACTAAATGTGGAGGGCTCATACCAGAGATCTGTATGAGGTCAAATTAATTGTATGGCTAACTTGCTGTTAATCTTTTTTTTTCCAAAAGGCCCCTAAATCCTGCAGCTCAGCAGCAGTGTAGTTTATACGTGTGTGAATRATTAACTTACTGCAGAATCCCCTCTTCCCCCAGTGGTGCAGCTATGGCAAATCTGCTCCTGCCCTGAGGAGGACTTAAATGTCTATCCCCTTACTGCCCTCCTAATGTTTTTATAGATTCTGAAATTGAGTACACTACAGTGGTAGTTTAGCTCCTTTGCAGAGAGGATATTAATTTGGTTTGGAGTAGGGAGCTCTGACCCATCAGTTGTTGCCTGGCACTGATCTTTCAGTCTTGGTCAGGTGGCATCTTCTGAATCCTACAACTGCTTCCACTTAAGCTAGCAGGGCAGCTCCTATTAGCTATGCAAAGGCCATACTTTGGAAGAGGATGTTACATGATTCAACTCGTCAGTGTGCAAAAGAAACCTGTTTAGAGAAGTGGACAATAAAGAGGAATACTAATTTTCAGTGGTTTTTTAGTTTCATTTCAGAACCCTTTGGACTTCACCTATGGCATTGTTCCTAGAAATGATCATAAAACTCAGCAGCTCACTGAAACCCAGTTTTCTTATATTCAGATAAAATAGTTTTTCCTCATGTTTTACACACTGAGGCATGTATGTGTAATTTTCAGGCTTTGATTTTACTTGCCTTGGTATCAGGCTTGTCAAGGGAGTCTTTCTGTGTTAATTTCTATGGCGCTCTGCCCTGAGACTGTATTAATTCTACACTGATTTACTGGAGCAAAATATCTGGGATAAACTCTCCACACTGCTGTAAGCCACCTTTTCAGGTGGTGAATGGTCATGCAGCCTTGATTAAATATAACTAATCTCATGTTTAACGCTCAATGCACATGGGAGGAAAGTTTTGCTTGGATACTTACAGCAAAGAGGAGGGAAATGCTAGCCTAGTTAAAGCAATAAATTTTTTCATCGATGTACTCAAAGAAATGAGGTTAGATGGTAAGACAGTACAAAATTCTCTCTTCCCATGACTTGTGTGGCACTGACACTCATTGCTGTGTGTATCTTTTCTATGGGGATTCATAGCCAAGAATGTATCTAAATATGAACGGGCAACGTAACTCATATACAGGTACTTAAGTTTCCAAAATGTTCAAAACTTGCCTAAATTTTGTGTGTAGGTCTCTCTCCTTCATGTTCTCAGCAGATTAAATGTGAATGTGATAGAGGGAGTGTATATTGTTGTCCTCACTACATAATCATTTTTAGCCACATAAGCATAGATGCTTTTTGGTATGCTAAAAGTTAGATACATCTAAGATGATTAAAGAGATTAAGATTGGACAAAGAAGCGATACTAAAGTAATTTTCCACCTAAACATCTGACAAGGGTGTTCTTAGCTAAAGCTTGCTTTTCTCTTCCTTTCAGGGTAATGAAAAGTGCTTTTTGCCCTTTGAGCTAAGAGCTTTTTTCTTAGTCTATTTTCTTGTACAAACATTGCTTCCCTCCGAGGCCCTCGGCAGTCACTCAGCCTCTGCATTACAATTCTTTCTGCAGTGTAAAGTGAGGATAATAACACCGCTAATTGCACCTTCACAGCAGTGTGGTAAGAATTAGCTAGTTACAGTTTGTGAGCTGCTTTTATGATAACATGTGTTATTGGTTCTAGCCTTATTCTTATTGAAGTCAATGGCCAAAATTATGTAAATAGCATAGTATTCTTCAGCACCCCCCAAAGGAAAAAATCAAAATCCGTGAAGGCATGAAACTTTCAAGGAAATAGAAGGCAAAAAGAAAAATTGTAGAATTCCCTAAATTGTCATCAGGATTGTATGAATTCTGGCTAATATCTTGTTGCATCTATGAAATTTGCTACTTTATTTCTGTGAAAGTTTAAAAAGGTTGTTTGCTTGTCTTCTGAGCTATATAGTTGTCCTGGACAATCTAAGAGACTTTAGAAAGCAATGAAGAGAGTGAATTTAAGTGAAATAATCCATACTTGAACTCTTCCATGCAGCTTTCTGTAATTGTATAATTTTTTGAAATATTTTCCTTGGCAAACAGAGGATACTAAGAATTAGCCTTGTGGTAAACCTAACAGGTAGGTGTTGTTTTTGATAATAACGGATCCGTAGTCCTTCAGCAGTAGCCTTTATATCATCTGCAAATAATTGAGCTAGACTGTTACTCTCAAAGCCAAAGACAGTGAAGGGATTCAAGACAATGAAAGAGATAGTCTTGCATCTTATTTCAGTTGTCTACAAAGAATAAAAATTGCTTTCTTGTAGTCTTGTATTGCGCTTTTTGTATCCGTTGCCTTGCAAAGATAAGGTTAGGTGTTTGTTGTTAATCTGAGCCAAGAGCAATTTGAGTTTTTGTTGAAGCTACAGTTACGATCGCGATGGGAGCAGCAGCAGCAGAGGTGCTGCCTGGGCACAGCGCTACACCTGSCCTCCGTCCTGAATCGAAGGCGGTTGAGGGTTGGTAGCTGAGCTCACTCCTGCCACAGGCAGGACTGTGGGCACAGCCTGCATGCAACAGGCTTTTTATGAGTAGGACACATGCCTTTTAATTTGTTCTGGTTCTTGTTAAGTTATGAGGTGGCTGGAACTCAGCTAGCAGAGTACTCAATAATATTGTGCCTTTCCCCACCAGCAAGGAAAATGTATGTTCTCGGTCATTATTTACTGAGCAAGTAACTAAACGTTGTCCTAACCTCTGGTGAAGGACGGTATTGAAGGACTCTGCAATGCAAAAGAATGTTTCCCACACGGTCTAAAATAAAAATCGAGTGTGTTAGTTACAGAAAGAGGCACCAACTCATTAATGGAAGGAAGTGCCTTAACCTGTTATGTGATCCAGCACAGGCATAAGATCATCTTGAATATTTGCAGCAGCTTTATCTGCCAAGATTTTATCTTGTAGTATAACAAAAGCTTCAGTCAGTTTTCAGTAGCATTTCACTTTATGAACAGATGCCACAGGATTATGATGTTTAGTTTGACAGGTTCTTTTTTTCTTAAATAAAATGACTGCTCAGAGCTGTGTTCACTTTTGCATCAAGTATCCTGTATGCTTCAGAGTAAGAGCATATAATTACCCTTGATACCTTTGCAAAACAGAAAAACATAACTGTATCAATTGGACTATTTCATGTGCAATTTTTTCAAGCAAGTTAGTCAATTGCTTATCATGCTTGAAAAAAGAAGGGTCTTTAAAACGAAGTGGGTGGCCTCAATCTGAATTTAACTTTGGGGAAACATAAGCAGTCAGTCTTTGAAATCTCTTTGGTAGTGGCTCGCGCATCAGAGTTCAGCACTACTTTTATCTACTTTAGAGACAACCCAGTTGGACTGGATCCTGGCTGTTGTTAACTAACACAGTTTTATCAAAGGAAATATGCCAATTTACACTTGCAGAGGCACTAACCCTCAATATTTTTAGGTCTTAAAGAACCCTATTTGCAGAGGTCTTAATGCATTGCTAATGAAAGAAATACTTTTAGTTTAAAAAAAAAGTTTAAAGAGGAACATCAACATCTTAGATCTGCCAGATGAAATTTTAGGTCCTTCAAATATTTACATGTGCAAATGAGATGTATTTGGAGAGTGAAACAAAGGGAAACTATATATATAACAGTGGGGGAGAAAAATGCATCATCTTAGAAAGAAAGATATTTCCCTGGCTGGTGGGGGAAGGGGAAGAAAGTACCCTTGACATGTTAGTAAACTGAATACTGTTAGGAGTACAAACCTTATGCAGAGCTGAGATAAGAAAAAAAATTATTAGAATACTATTGCAGGGCAAACTGAACTGTTGTGAAGCATTCAACCTTTCTAATGCTGTAAGAACAGCTTATTTTCTTAATTAAAATGCCTCACCAGAGTTTAATATGCTCTAAAATATACTAGGAGTATAGGTCAAAAATAGGGAATACAATGGCTGAACTGTTTCATTAGACCTGACCTGCTGAAACTGTCGCAATCAGTCTAGTCTGATCCAGTGTTTTCTCATTATGAATATATTCATAATTATTACTGCTTCAAGTTAACTCAGACTACATTTCAGTAAGTGAATTGAACAATGTTACCTGATCAGTGTTGGATATAATATAAGATGAAGCTCAAAGTTGTAGTTCTGATTTGTTTCTGGTGCACCAACCCATTTTTACTTAGACTACTGACTTCAGTAGCCAAACTTCCTAAACTTCATTTGGGCTTGAAAAGAAAGGAAAGACACCAAGCTAATTCTTGTTAATAAGGTGACAGAAAACACCAGCTTTGTCCAATGCTTTTCCAACCCAGTGAATGTATTTAAAACCTGTGAATTGGTGGATTTTTCTCAGGTGACAACTTGAGGCACAGTGACCATCTCGCTCTCTCCAGACAGTGAAGTGCACTGAGACTGGTTTGTAATATATTGATTTCAGATATGAAAGTGGATGATCTTGTGCTGTTGTAAGTGGAAGACACTTTGTTGTGAGCAGCCCTCTTCAGCAGGAAGAGCTTGGCATTTCTTCCTGGAGATGTGCTCTAACAATTCTTTCAACAGCTTGCAGGGATGAGGTCATTTCAGCTTGGGTCACAGCTTGCAGAAGATGGTGAGCTCTCTTTGCATTTCTCTGAGCATATTTTTAGAAAGGATCAGGTGAAATAAGAGGTGAAAATCAGCTAGCTAATGCTGGGTGAAGAAAGACTAAGGTGATTCTAATGCTGTAAAGAAAAGCTTTGGAGGTCTTTGGTTGCTAACATGCCACTAGTGTTAGTCTACTTGGTCTACACACTCAGAATGCACCTTGATTCCTGGTTTACACCCTTGCATAAAACAAGTATTTTTTTTGTCARTTGGCTACAACAATTATAATCATCTGTTTTATACAAATATAGCTAGGCAGGCAAATGATGAAATTGTTTAATAAGAATTTGCTGGTAAGCAAAAACTCTTGCCATATTTTATAGAAGCAAAAGCTTGGTTCTGGTGAAGGCTGGAGAAAATCCAGGGGTGCTCTGGTCTCTTGCCCCTAGTGGTTTCCAGAGTCCCTTGGTGCTGGGTGGCTATTTCAGGCTTGGGAGCTCTGAAACTCTTCTACTGATGAAGAGCACAAGTCCCGTCGTCAGAAAGAAGCTCACTCTTCACGGATTTGGTCTTTGACATTTAAATCCTTTTTTTAATCTGAGAGGGGTGGACTGCTGTAGAGTGCTCTGTACTCAAGTATACTTGAATTGTGCTCAGACTGGAGCTAGCACAGAAAATAGCAGTTTACTTAAACACCTTCTGAGCAAGCAAGACGATACCTACAATCTTCAGGCTGCCCTGGTACCTCAGTGGCTACATGATGATACTTACTGTGCTACTTCTGACTTCTGCAAGTCCTAAATGACCTCCCTAATAATATGCTGTGTGTTTTCTTGTATTGCTCTGCTGTGCCTGTTCCCTAGAAGGAAGTTCATGAGATGCATGAGAGCTGGTAAGCACCAGTGTTATTGCCCTGGGCTGCGCCTCTTCTGTAGCCCTTACATCTGTCTTGGAGATAGGCTGGCAAATAGGGGAAGCTTCAAATCCAGTTGTGTGGATTATGCCTTTGCGGAGTTCTAATAGGATTTCTTATAGCTGAAATATGATAGCAAAAACCTCCCTTTGTGAAAAGAATTTGTTGCTGATTTTGTTCATGGCACTTTATGTAGAGCTTAAGAAGGACAATCCTCATTTTTAAAAACCTGTGTTAGCACATTGCCCTCTGTATTGGTCATATTGTAAGGGTGGGAAGGGAAGATCCTATTGTAATTTTACAAGTTTGGAGGCTGGAAAAACTCAATCACTTGTTCCATGATTTTTTTTTCTAAATTGAGGAAAAGAAAGATGGAGATACAATAAAGAATGAGCTCAATCATACACCATTTCTCTGGGACTGCTTTTCCAAGCAGAACTGCATTTTGCACTTTTATGTATGAGGCTATAAAGGTCTGGTAAACATTTTTGCTAATTTTGACATACAGTAAATAAGGTTGCACACTCCCCAGGCCAGAAATGATATATTATGCTCCTTGATCACTGTTTTTCTTTCTAGGGAGTAATGTTATTTAAATAAGTGGCACTTGAAAGCTATATGTGAGACAGTCTGTGGTCCATGAGGCAATTTCTGTATTGCTAACAAATATAGGTCTTCTAACTTAATATACACCTTGTATTCGAGGAAGCAATGCTATGAGAAGAGACCCCTTGATTTTTCTGACATGCAGAACAATTCTCTTACGGAAAAAAAATCTAGCTTAAAATAGTGCTGTTTTGGTGAGCAGCATATATTGTCTGCTGCTGCTTTTTGCTCTGGGGCTGGTGTTACATCTGTATGTTTAACAGAGCCCTCCTGCTGCTGTTATAGTGCTTACTGCAAGCAATGTTGCATTCTGTTTGTTTTTAAAGTTAATTCACAACAGTGTCTGTGTCTCAGCAGGGGAAGTCCAGCACTTGCAGATAGGCAGGACCTGATAAAACAGTAAGAGGTAGGGAGGGGTCCCCAAGGCAGGGCCCCCCCTGCTCCTGAGCCTTCCCTGGCACCCCCTAACCCCAGGGGTGCCCTGGCTACCCACCAGCACGATGGGGTGGTTCTTGCTGGTGCCTATGTTCTCTGAGGTGAGAAAAAAACAGAAGTTGATGCCAAGCCTGCAAAAGAAAAGCGGGCATGCCATGCACGTGACAATCTTTAGCTTTTTCATGTTGCTCTGGGCCATGTAAATGTTGGTATAAATTAAAAAAAAAAAAAAAAAAAAGCTTTGACTATTTCTCACTAAAACTGCTTGTTTCTGTTTCTCATCCTTTCAGCGTAATTCTTACTGAAATAGGTTTGTATAAGGGAATAGAATCTGTATTAAGATATTCTTGCCTCTGTCCCAAGGAAATACTGGCAGATTGTTCTAGTCTGAAAAAGTTAGCTATGCTGAATGAAAAATTATACACTTCAAATACCAGGGCTGCTGTGAGCTCATCGTTTCCAGACCTCCATTGCTGGAGATGTAGGGAAAGAACACATGAACCAGAATAATGTCACTGGCTTTCTGTAATGCCTGGGGATTTGCTTGGCAGGTTCCTCTTCTCCAGCAAGTTCCCGATCCCTCTTCTCCCTTAACTCCTAGCTCTTCTTGCCCAAGAAAGAGAAGCCCCTTTCTAGCTTTCTATGCTCTTCTCTGGAACCCACCCCTTATCCTGCAACTGCAAAAATGCTGCACCATGCCTTATTTCAGAGCTTGGTCAGGCTATACGGGGTAGGGGCTCATTAGTTAAGGGCTAGTGAATCAGCTGTGGTGAGAGGGACCTCAGCTGAATCCACATTTCAAACAGAGAAATTTAGCCTATGTTCAGCTGTAATTAGTGTTTGTGTGTGTGCATATTATAAAAAAAAAAAAAGGTAGTTTAAAGTGTGATTATTTTTTCCCTTGCTGCAAGTGCCTAAGTATTCTAGATGCAGCTTGTCCTTGAAATTGTCTCTGTGGGTGTAGTTTTGACAGCTTATTTCCATTTGATCACTTTTTTCTTGTTTGGGGTAAAAGACAATCATGTTTGTATCTGCAGATGTGAACAATTAATCATATTCTGTTGGCATTACATTTTCACTGATATCACAATCTGAATTTGAAACCTTCTCCCTCAGCCTGGTCTCCATTGGTTCTCTGTTGAGCCTGGTCAAAAGAAGAGCAAATAACCATGCAAGCAGCTGGAGAGTGAATCTCTCCTGGTAGCTGAGGAGGACACAGCTGAGTGGGTTCTTGCTCCTTGAATGTCCACGTGTGCACGTGCCCCTGCAGAGGGGGGAAGGCAAGGTCCTTTCCCTTAGAGATCTGGTACAGGTTGTCCTACCACAACTACTATTTACTGAAGGGCCTTGCGCCTGTGCTTCCATCTGCCCTTGTTTCCAGTAAGTCACATGCACCACTTCACTATGAGGAGGCACCACGTGTGTCTTCTCATCTGCACACCTTAATATTACTTATGTACTAGGAATTTTTTTTATCTTACCATAGTGTACTTGGAGCCTTTTTGCTTTCCAGAATGGTGGCTGCTCTTTCCAGTTGCTCTTCTGCTGGCTGGTTCCAGAGATGTGGACAGAAACAAAACACTTTTCTCACTTCAATAATATGTTATTTGTGAGACCTTGCATGAATCTGCCAGAGAGAACCTGCTTCCCTTAGCTCATCCCACCTGGTGGATTTTGAATATATTGCCAAGTGATAAATACAAATAATTGGTGAAACCCTGTTCAGTGATAGCAGAGATACTTCTTATCATTTGCTACCCAGTGTGTTCTACAAACAGCAGCTCTTCCTTATGTTATTAAGGTCCCTAAACTCCCTCCATCTCTATTTGACCAAATAGTTAAGAGGTCAAAACTGATATTTGTAAGTCTGGTTTTCCTGCCTTTTGATAAGACATGTATGATCAAATTGAAGGTGCATAGATATGAAAAGGAGTAACAAGTGAGTTAAAGTGCATGCCCACATAGTCTTAACTCCAGGTCCTGGCACTGCCCCAGTGCACCTGCAATATGTAGACTTCTCACCTGATTTTTAACTCTACTGCATAGAACTTATCTTCCCTCTCATCAAGTCTTTTATCCCGTCATGGGAAGGAACACCATGTCCATTTAATTCTGCAATCCTTGTTGTCCTTTGCATCTCCATCCCTCTCATGTTCCCTGCCACAAAATGTGGTGCTTTGCTACCTGTCATTAATCCTAGACATCATGTCTATCTGCCATCTGACTGCTGACAGTCCCTCTGGCAAAAACCTTCCTCATTGGGAGAGATGTAGTCTATGTTACACAGTACTGAAATAAGCTGTTTCTGTTTCTCTGAAAATACTCTTAAATTTTTTTTGCTTTTAATCATACATAGAGGGTCTCTCCTTCCCCATCTCCACCCCATGAGATCACTGTTCTGCTGTTTCTTCATAGCACTGTGAGGCTTCTTCGTGTGATCTCCCTGGTGCTCTACACCTACATCCATCCCAATGAATGCAGCTGACCTGTTTGCAGATAATGACTTTTGGCTATGACCAGCTATGTGAGAGGGCTGCTCTGGGCTGCTGTGTGTATCTTGGCCCCGTGTTTCACACTTTCAATCTGAGTTCCTCTGCATGTGTCTCTTCTGCAAGGTAGAAGGTACGGTTTCCTAACGGTGGTCACGTTTCTCCCTCTTTGAAGCAACAACATTCAGCAGTAAGAAAACTTGACTAAAGTACGGAGGAGTTTTATATAGTTCGGCAAATCATTCCTAACCCATTGCCTTATTAGCTTAATTGGATGGGGTAGCAAACAAAAATAACACTTTCAAGCTTCCTCAGGGAGGAAGATTTCATGAATGAGACTTACAAAAGCTAGTCTTGCTCAATGGGATTACTGAGGGAGTTATTGCTCACCTGCAAGAGATGTAAAAAGTTTCAAGTTTGACTCTATATGCTGGAGAAATGAGCCTAAGCTGGATGCAGAGTCAACTCGGCAGCTATGCATAGCAGCTTCTGGAATATGGACGATGAGCTGCAAGTATAAGGTACAGTGTTGCAGATATAATGCATCCATAGCAATCTCAGCAACCTGTGCCTTTGGAAAGCCTTCCCAAAGAGGAGTGAGATGGACAAGAATCCTATTAAAAGAATATAAGCAAAAGAAACTGGCCTGACTGCAGGAAACTTTCCATTACTGTTCATTAATTCATTAATACATTTGTCAGTAAATACATGTGCACTAGAAATAACAAAAAACATAGTCTTCCACAGTGTTTCTAATAGAAATAGATGCTATGCAAAAGATACTTAAAATGGCAAATTAACCTTTATTGCCCTCTTGGAGAAAGTTATTGTAACCATTCAGTCATAAAAAGTATAAATAGTAGATTCCCCTATTCCTGCACTCTCCTTGAGCTGCCTGGTTGTCTCTTTCAAAAATAATCCTATAACTTTTTTTAGTATCCTGTTTCCTCATACATCCTTAGTTATGCTTCCAGGAGCAAAAGATGTATTCTGTCCCACACTTGTTACCTTATAATATTTGATATGATATTTTGTTTGCTTTGTTTCTCAAAATATAAGTTTGATTGAGCTCAATCAATACTATTGAGCATGTGCTCAATAGTAAAAATCATCAGCTAGGGACATCTGGGTAAACAGAATTCAAGAGAAAAGGCTTTTTAGTGCATAAGTCATTGACTCAAATTTTCAGACTACTTTGTTCCTTTGAATGCCAGGAGTTGGGAGTGGAGGAGACCCAAGAGATACCTGAAGTACTGTGGGTTATTCTTATTTTTGCTTCTGTTTTCAGACAGCTAATATTTGTTCATTTCCTAAACTGGTGCTTTTCTCACCTTCGACTGAATCCAAACTGTTTCTTACTTTAAAAAATAAGCCTATCAGTCTGATTCAGACAATGGAATGTTAAGCCACCACCCATCTTTGAATTTTGTTATTGCATAGGTTTAGCTCTAGCACACTGTTTACAATAAAATATTCAAAAMCCTAAAATTTTCTTAAAAAGCTTATCAAAAGTAGAGCATGAACTAGATAATAGAAGTCCTAGAACCAGAGTGATGTAGATTCTACATCACACAAAGAAAAAAACCCCAGAGTTAAATTGGGCATGCAAAATGGCATAAGAACAGTAACCAATTCATCTTCATGGACCTAAAATACCATGATTCAGTGCAGGAGTGTTGCTGTGCTATGGGAGCATGTGCACATGAATTAAAAAGATGCCTGTCCCAAAGTATGTCACTCCTATAAATGCTAACTGTTCAGAACGGTGGTTGGGTTAAAACATGTAAAGGTAAYGTTACATGAGGCACTGTAGTGCCACTGAAACAGTAGATCAGGAGAAAAACTTTTCAGCTGTTCTGGGCAGCTTTAATTCCCTATAGGAAAGAAGCATATAGCTCTCTGAAGCAAACCTCTCCAAGTGTCCCTCTTGTGACTTGCTGTAGGTGACAGGATCCCGCAGGACACTGCGCCGTGGCTTGCTGGGCACTGCGGTCATCTGCAGGCAGTGCCGGCTCAGGCCGTGAGCAAGCACGCAGCTCGCCCAAGTTGTGACGGGCTGTTTTAGCCCCGACAATGAGCTGGAGCTGGATGGTGTAAAAAGATCTGTGCTGTCTTTCTTGGAAACTGAAGGTTTCCTTGTGCAGTTAGTGCAAGGCATGCGAGCAGATAAAAGCATGCAAAGGAGGACTTTATCAGCCCTCATGTAACTGAACAGGGAAACTTGAAATACCCTTAAAATCCCAGAACATGATGGAATAATGGTTAATATTTCAGAAATGTATGTCTTATACAAACTCAGACACTGTGTAATCATCCTATGTGATAGAGAAAGCTGGGACTTTCATCTGGATTTATTAACATGAACTACTTATGGAAGAGTTCAAAAATCTGTCTCAATGTTTAAACATTTGAGCATATAACTAAGGACAGACACCTAACAATTCGTAGCCTACTATAATCAGCCTTGCACATCGTAAAACATAAAACAGAATCCTTTCTTTTAAAGCGGTTGTTAAATCTAGATCAAAGGTAAGGGATTATGCAGCATGCCCAGTTTTAAGAAAGTGCCATTCAAGAGGTTAACGTGAACCTGCAAGCACTAACACTTTATGCTTAGTCTTATCGACTATCTTTCTATTATATGGAAATGTTAGTGAGTGCTTACAGCCAGCCATGCCAAACTTCATTGAGCTCAGATGAAGAAAGAATAAAGGAACCCTTAGACTGGGGTTTTGTGTTTTAAACTGACTACCTGGAAGTGGCATCATGTTACTCAGTGTTTCTGATCACTGGATGGTGGCAGGCCTGCAGTCTCTTACATCAATTTAAACAGTAAGGTGTTACATTCGCCTGTCAGCCCTGTGAATCTGACCCAGGTATGAAAAAGTATATAGTGGGTCTCGTGGCCCAGGTGTCAATAGTGAAGGTGGTGATTGGGTCTGAATGAAGGCCAGCTCTCGGTATCCTCCTCAAATCTTTGCCTGTTCCATGCTCTGTGTGGTTCCCAAGACTGTAGGATTAAAAGGTGCATGAATGAGGTATGACTTCATGTGCTTTTTATCCATGCTTATGGAGATTTTTGCAAGTCAGAACTAACCAGCTTGAATTTCAAGGTTCTTGGGGAGTTTGAAAGAGCAGTAAATATAACTGCTTTCCTGCTCCGGGAGCAATTTTGACTCCTCTGTTGAGATTCGGAGATGATGGAATGTGGCTTTGCCCTTTAAACAGTCACTCTTCAGAGTACAAGTACATTAGCAGGAATTCCTCCTCTTCAGTTCTTTGATCCTCTGTAGTTATCTGTACTTGCTCAAGATTTATGGTGCCTTCTGTAATGAGAGCAATCTTATATAATATATGCAGCCTTTGTACTTTCTAGACTAGAGCCCGATCCAGCTCTTAGTCCTTTGAAAAATGCCTTTGTGTCTGCCTGCCTTTTTCAGATCTTCGGCTTTCAAAGTGTAAAGACCTATATTTTTAAGACCCATATTTTTAATAGTCTTTGGCTGTACTCTTTCCTGATGAAGATCTGGTAAGCTTAAAAAAAAGTTAATTGTGAACCAGATCCAGTCAGAAGACCTGGTGGGCTGAGTGCATAAATATGTATCTACACACACAGTTTTTTAATCATAGTATGGAAACTATGTAGGCAATCTATTGATACAGTACTAAGTGTAAGGACTGCATGAATAATAGCTTTTACGTTTGGTATTATGGCTGATTAGTGCTATCCTCTGTGATGATTCATTATTATAAAGCCTAATCGTTACAAGCTACAGTAGTGTCTCAGGCAACTTGGCATAATTACTGTGTCTTCCTCAGGAAAACATAAAGCCTGCCTTTGTCTGGCAATTGCTGAGTAATTGCTGAACAGTTACATGTTTATGTGCTATGAAATAGAAATGATACCATAATATTTTCTCTTTTCTTCTGTCTGACTGCCCTTCCCAGTGATCAGTTTCTGGTTTTTGGTTTTGTGGTGTTTTTTTTTTCTTCTGGTTCACACACAAAATGAGACTCCTCTTACTGGTGTTTTAATGGTACAATACATTGTGCTGATGCTGCTGAGTTTGCTGCCTCACGTGGTTTAGCAATTAAGACCTAGACTTGAAAGATTAAGTACAGATGTCATCAAGACTTGTGCCATGAAATGCATGCTCCTCTCTTTGTGYTGTGCTGACAGTAATTGAAACTTCCACCTCTTTTAAAAGAAGTCTTCATCGCTGTATTTGGTATTTAGGTAGCTCTCCTCACTCAGTGTCTGATGCAGTCATTGATTCTTGTGTATGTGTTTTCTGTGGGTTTTTTGCCAGGGAAGAGGAAGGGAAAGGGTTGTTCTTGCATTATGAGTGGGCATAGAGAGATGTTAACCCTATTTTTATAAGAAGTTTAGAAGTAGATGAGGCTTCCCAGGTCTCAGTCAGTATTTTCTCAAATATCTGTTTTGCTGCTCTTCCATCTCAGGAACCCTTTCTTTGACAGAATAGAGTTCTTTCACAGAAYGGAGTCTGATTCTCTCTTGCGTAATTCAAGTTATAAACCTATATGGGAGTAAAACACAGTTACAGAGTAGCAAAGAAGCTTCTTCTGTCATATAACTTTTAAAGAGACCCTTCATTTCATACCTAGGTAGTGTAATACATACAATGTAAAATATGAATATATGTGTATGTTGGGTAGAACAATAACAAAACAGACAAGATAAGCAGTTAATGTTTAAGAGTATTTGCCTGCGGGGTGTCGTGCAGACCAGCGCGTGTGTCCCAAGGGTGGGCTATGAGGAGGCTGAATGGAGCACAGAAAGGCCTGCACAGGAGTTTTGGTTGGAGCCACAGTGCCTGGTCAGAGACGAATGCCCSTAAAAACACGACTGGAAGCATCATCTCTCCCCAAGAGATAGTATCCCCTAGGCTCTGTGGGATTTTGCTCCAGTTAACCTCTAATTTAGGATTGCCATATGGCATGCTGCCTTAAAAGCTGATGATTCCTGCTATGTGCAGCAGATTTTGGAAAATGATTTTCACTAGGGGAGCAAGAGATGGAGCACTTTGTATTCCTGATACATCCAGTGCTTTTAAAGAAACGTATTGGGGCAAACAATAAACACTGCTCAAACACTGTTTCAGTGCTTTTTGCAGTACCTTAATATCACCATCTGGTGAACTGAAATCATGTTACAGCTTATTTGTACATTCTGTATATAACTTAATGTGCTTGTCTGACAAGGTGCCATGTTTTGACCAAGGAGCTGAACCTCCTAAAATAGGATTGTGGTGTAATTTCTGATATGCTGTGCACCTCTCTTGCTTTGTTTCCTGATCCTAGGTGGGTGCAGTACAAGGGCAACAGGAATGCTCTTCTCATAGGCAGGATTTTGGTGCCTTGTTCAGCCCATTTTGTGCTGCTGAGCCACCAGAAGAAAAAATTGCAGCTCCAGTTGCATTCTGAAAAACCCTATTGCTGAATGACTTGTAACAGGTTTGACTCATGCAGGTTTTTTGGGTCTGATTACTCTTAAGCAGTCAGTCTCAGGATGCTTAYCTAATCTGAACCTCCAAACCTTCCGAGATTTGCCTCTCTAATCTGTTCTGTTCCTCTTGAGTCCTGTACTTTTAAGGGCATGCTAAATACCCCATGTTGCTTAATGTCATCATAATGTAAACTTATTCAGTGAACGTTCTAATCACTTCATGTGGAGCCAAAAACCCCCTTTTTAAGTGTTTCTTCATCAGTTATTGATGAATAGGGTTCTTAAACTGTGAAATAGCTCTCCCAGACTGTCATTCTGGTTCTGTTCCAGCTTAAACATATTTTTGGTTTGGAATAAAATATGATTATCCAACATCTTTAAAAAGAAATTGGACCTGACCTGAGCCTGGCATTAGTTACTGTTGCTCCTGTCTCTTTGAATTGCATCCAATTCAAAACCAAGTAACCATGGAGGACATTGGCAAGTGCAGGAAAATATATCCAAACAATTAAATGTTATGCACAGTTTTTCCTAATTATAATATTTCAAAATCCCATAGTATAAACTCTCAGACTAATGATTAATTGCTCATAATTAGCAAATAGCCCAGTGGAAAAAGAGGGTTTCTTCTGTGCTAACAGAGTAAAGAGAAGGAAACCAACCATTTTGATTCTTATCCTGTGGGTAAGATTGTCTTTATTATGAATCAGCTTAGATAACTTATTTTCTTATTAACAAAGACAAGTTTAAGAGCAAGGACAAATGTTGATAGCCTGCATGTTCACACTTTATAATCATTGCATGTTATTCCTTTGATAATAATTCCTCCTGCAAACGGTAGTGACCATGTCCTTGTAGCAAGAAATCCTTTGCAGCTAAAAAAAAGGCAATGTATCCTCGTGTGCTGTGACCAGAGGTAAAAGAAAAGATCAGTCTTAAACATCCTGCTCTCTAAAAGCTACTTATTCTCTCATCTAGCATGGGACAAAATAAAAAAGTAGAATAGAGGAAAGGAAGRTTGCTTTTCTACTGTTGACTGAATCATGTCTTTTCAGAGTTCATAAAATAAACATGGTGATTTCAAATTAAAAGGAAATTAATTTTTCTGTTAGGTATTGTGAGACACATTAAGAGCTTACCAAAATGGCATTCGGGTTTGTCCAGCAAGGCTTACTTTTTAAACCTGCTTGTTCAGTATTCACTCAAAATCAATGATAAATAATCCCATTAGTTTAAACATATTGGAACAGTTGGGTATTATGGACATCTTATTCCATGGACTTATAAAGGAGATAGGCTTCCTAATTTGTTTTTCCTAGTAGTGCTAGGAGCCTTATAGGAAGGGAAGACTCTAAATTAGGTTTAAGCCATAGTCCAATGGTAATATATATTAGTGTGGATCCCTGTTTAGCTATTCTTCCCCTCTTAAACATCTTTTTTTTTTCTTTGATATTTTTCAAATTAATTTTTTGAAACTTATTTCATATTTTTCTAATTCATTAAACAGGAGTTGTAATCATCAGGCTAACCACACCTTTTTGTATTTTGTATTTTATTTATGAACCTTTCTGTGTTTTACTCCTTCTTAAATTATCTATACAYTTCCAACTGTGTGTATGTTGTCTAATTACTTCAATAAACTATAATGCACAATGCCTGGACCAGTTATTTACCTTGGTTTTCATCATTCTTTTTTGTCTCACTCTTTGCAAGTGGGAACTGCTCAACTGTCTGTTTTGTTCCAGTAAAAGGTGCTTTACTAAAAGATTGTTATGAATGCCCTCAGCCTAGGGATGACATACTYTGTTACTTGCTCTTTGGTAATATTGAGCTGGACTTGTATGCTAAATGTAGGCTGAAGTGAAATTACATGCTCATAGAGAAATACTTTACACTGCCCTGTAACATAGTTTTCCCATCCCCAGCAAATGCATTTAACTGAGCATCGCTGTTGGAGTGGGAAGCAGGATCCCATCRTGTTGGAGAATCTGGAGAAGACACTCCAGATTTGCCAGCATTGACTGGAAGCTGGGAGGGACTTCATGTGGCTAGAAGGTCCTGAGGAAAGATCTGAGATGTAAAATCACAGATGTGGTTACTAGAGAAAAAGGGAGCAAGAGTGTGTGGTTGGATTTGGCTTGGTCAAAGTGTCAAAGATTCAGTGTTCACTTCATCTTTCTTGCTATGCTGAAGTGAAAGCCAGAAGTGGTGGAGGTGATTTCAGTGGCATGTGGTACTTTCCCATGACAGATGTAGATGTTTTTGTGGAAATAAAAGGGTCATCTCAGACCTTGGTGACACAAACATGAGTAATAGCACTCCTGCTCAAATATGGTAGCATGCAACTAAGCAAAGAAGCACTGTATGTGTCTGTTACTTAAGCAACAAACAACAAAAATGTAGGAAAAACTTTCTTGTACGTTAACCATAGAGATGAGTATACTAAAGGCAGTTTGTGTTGGCAGGTTAGGAGGGGTCTGGTCATATGGTAATGACTGATATATGGTGTTTCATGTGTTCTTTACATCAACAGCTAAACTGAGCCAAAAGCGCCTAAATATGGTGTAATATGCCCTCTGCTAAGTCATTTCCACCCAGATATGAGACAGAAACCTGAAAAGAGGAGCTTTGCTTGGGAGTATGTGTACAAGGCTGGCTAACCTCTAGAAGAAGAGGACCAGCCCTTATTTTTCTATCCACTGCCCAGCAGGAGTGGGCAGTGTGGAGCTGCGCTCAGCATCTGCTCCCAGGGYGTGGGAAGGATGCTGGCAGCTCCTCAGCAAGGCTGCTCCGCTAAGCGTGTGCGTGCTAGCTATTGCCTATGACTGCACAGGAGAAAGAGGGAGCTTCGTCTGATGGATGGCTAATTAACTGCCCCAATTCAGAACTTCCTATGGTTTGGTAAGCAGTGTAGCTCACTCTATACTTTGCAATTTCTCTTCCTCTGTGTAATAAACGACATACTGCCCCTTTCCTCCCCTTGCAGAGACTTTCTGATCATGTGGAACAAATGCTTCTTCCCCAGATGTCTTCCCTTTCCCTTGTTTGTATTTACTTGAGGCAGACATGGCACTGTCATTCTGCTCGTGTCCCTGCTGGGGCTTGTCCTGTGAATCATCTAAACCTGCTGTTGACATCTGCTCTTGTATAGTGGGACAAGGATAACGGGGTAAGAACCTGACCTTGCAGTAAGTGACAGTCTAACTCCTGCCTCCAGTGGGACCAAGGTTTAAGCCAAGAGTTTTTTCRCTGCCCCTGTGGTTGTTAAGAAAGACACCCTTATTTCCCTTCCCTGCATACCAGTAATAAATGGGTAAAGGCAGCTGAAAACATAAAAGCAGGAACGTCCCTGTAAGAGCTGGCATGTTTAGTGATGTTATCCATGGTTTGCTACTACAGCCCATGACAGTGCATAAGAAAAATTTGATGCAGGAAAAGTGCATGAGGGAGTTCAGGCTTCTATCTGCCCTCCAATATTTATCAAGTTTGATCAAGTAATTAAGCAGTGACAGTGGGATTTATTCAGTGCACGCTTTTTTGGTGAGTTGGTACCCTTAGGTTTAAACCATAGTTCTACAAACAGAATTATGCAACTAAGTGAACCAATACATAGAAAATCACAGCTAATAAAACAAGGATTCCCCCTTCCTTTTTAAGTAAAAAATGATTACATGGCACTTACAAGTGGTGAGCACACAGACAAGTGTGGAAAATATCTACTAATATAATGCAGGGATTATAAAATCTTATTTTTAGGGCACTTTATGTATTAGAGTGAATATATCTAACTGATATAGCTTCATATAATTCTTTCAGATTTGAACACCTGGTTTCAACCTTTAAAGGTTTYATATAGTGAATTTATGAGATACCAGAGGCATGTGTAGGCTCATTTACTCTGCACTGTAAAAATATAAGCCTTGAAATTCCTCAATGGTTTAATGTTTTCAATAATAAGACATGAGAAGCGTATTACAGAATCACTTCATATGCTGCATTTACTTTTTAATGGAAGTTAAAAAAGCATTGCACAAGAATTGCATGCTTTACAGATTTAGTCTACTTGTGCAGTCCTTGTGAGGACTGATGCTACTCGCTCCTCTCATAACTACATGTTATAGTTACTGGTAAATGTAATGAGCAGTACTCTTCCAGGTTTTGAGTATTCAAATATAAACACAAAGTTGTGCATTCAATCCATTTGACTATGATATTTTTATAGTGTTAATGATAAATTTCAGGTTCCTTCTACATAAATAACAAAATATCCTGCGTTTAAAAAGCAAAATGAATACTATAAACAGTAGTGTTATACAGATATTTTTTAAAACTCTTGAAGGCTTGCTGAAAACAAGTCAATAGAACAATTGTGCATTTAATTGCTAATCTATTTTATGTTTTATTAAATGCTTAGTGTTGTTTTCCTAATTCACTTAGATGGTAATGTGTAATCAAGTAATGATCAGTGGCTTACAATTTAAAAATAGCTTTGTTGTATGGAACCTTGAAAGCTAAACAGGACCTGTCATGTCATCTTGATGGACAAAACATGAACATACATAACCTTTTTTTCTCCCAAGAAACAGTAATTGTTGTGGTGGTAACTGGTGTTTGACTTAACGTTATACCAGATGATTTCTTTCCAGTCTGCTGTTCTCAGCACTTCTGAAAACTGACTTTTGGAGTGAAAACTCCTGGGCTTGAAGTCTACTTTAAAGAAATGTTCTGCTTTCCTTGTAGTACTCCTATGGGTGTAAAACTTAAAATACTGAAATCTACCCCATTTGTCTTCTAAGATGATGCGAGTGAAAGACACACATGACGATTCCTGTTSTTTAGAAAACTAAATGGCAATTTGGGCATGGATCTCTCGGGCATGGCCAAGCCCTAGGCTTTATTCACAACAGGGTATGAAATGCCATCTAGTAAAGGTGTGAGGGACCATGACTCTCATCTCAGAACCCGGTGGGGGGAGAGGGGAGGGTGAGAAGCAGGATGTGTGTTCAAGAAAGCAACGGAGGTGAAAGACTATGGTGTTGCACCTGTGCTAAAGTCTTTAAGGAGTAACTAAGTCTCCCAAGTGTTGGAAAGTATAGAGTTGCAGTGTTTTACTGAATATGTGAATCTCCTATATGTTGCCAATTACAGGGTAGGTGAACCAGATGTGTGTGCCTGTGACAACCTGATGGTATGCCTTGTGTATCCTCACTTGCCTGCCCTGGAGTGGTCGTGGTGGTGTGACTGAATGTCTAGCAATAAAAAGAACAATAYGCTCTGAAATAGCCCAGACAGCTGGTTAGCTTGCAAAGGCACTTGAGATTAAAAGGCAAGTTTTGAGTGTAAAATTTTCCATCACAGACAGATTTCCTCCCAAACTCCTAACAATGAGGCTTTAAATCAGCAGCCTACAATCTATTTGCTCAGAAAAAGTCAAATTGGGAGTCTACTTCTGAAAACTGACAAAGTCAGTCAGGTGTTATTTTACAGTTTACCAATTCCTCAGGTAGCTATTTACGTGAGCCGGTAAAGGAGATAATGCACTGCGTGTAAGTCAAAGCACAAATTTCACTTCTGGTCAGCCTAGTAGTTTTGTTTTCCTCAAGGTTAGAGCTGATTTACTTAGCTTGAAGCACTTGCATCCAAGGCTTCACCTTACCTACCAGAATTTTAGCTTGCTTTGAGGAAAAGGATGTTATTTAACAGCAGCATTGAAGTATTTCACCACACACAAAGCCGTCAGGGACAGCTAAACAGGTTAGAGGTATGGACTGACAATCTGCAGAAACCTCCCAAAGCATATGATGGAAACCACCRGATGGTTGAATTTGAAGATGAATTGGTCATCACTGTATTTAAACAAGGRAAAAGATGAAAATATATGCAGCAAAATTCTGGTTTCCTTCCAGATGTGTAGCATWGTTAGGCGCGCAATCGCCAGAAGTGCGAGGTACTGGTAGCTGTGTCTCTGTACGGGTGGCTGCTGTAGAAGTGACGCGATACATCTTAGTGTCTATCTGTGTCTTTTCTGAGTGACAAATTTCATGTTTTAAGGAGGCTTAGAAAAGCAATGCTTCTCTTAGGTTAGCCTAGGGCACCAGATGTTGTGTGGCCAATGAAACGTCTCCAGAAATGAAATAGAATTAGAGGGTTGCATAGTTGAAGCCCTTGGCTTCAACTGTAAAACCCATTGAAATCCCTAGACTGTTCTCATTCTGATAATTCAAAGGTATACAGAAGAAACCAGAAAATTACTGATTATGACAGGAATGAGATTTTTCCCATTTCCTTAAGTATTTGTCTGCATCCTTTAAATATCAGGATTATTAACACTGAGACACTGAAATGCATTACAGAAAAATAAAATCAATAACAAACCCAAAACAAATTACTACAGCGCAGATGAAAATCTTAAGTAAGCCACTGAAAGGGGAGAATCAAAATATGCCAGTGGCATTAACAAATTCTCAGAGCAATCTATCTTCCTTCCAGGGTTCAGGACCTTACTACAGAAGATGACAAAGCATGTTTAACATGAATCGACTGCTAACTGTAAAAGTCAGGGTACTTATTAATCTGTGACCAAGTAACGCTGTTCCTCCTAGCTATAATATTAAATAATCATCTTTTACTTCACAGTTAAGTAATCGCTCTTCAGAAGTGTCAGATGTGATGGAATATAGGAAAATGCAAAAAGGGGCTATACAGGCCAACAGCAGTTGATTTAGGTATGCAATATCTGGAAACAAAAGTAACAGATTAGGTGGCAATGAGTGTTAATTAGTTTTGACATTGAATTGGGGGGGAACCCCAAGAATGTAGCCTTAATATAAATCTGTGTGTTTAAGACATACTGAAAATTAGGAAGATGTACTCTAAAATTTTGAAATTACCCAGGTTCTTCTAGGTCAGATATAAGCAAAAGATTTGGACAATATACTTGATTTTAAGAAACAATAGGATGAATCTACTGGCACTCAGAAGATTGCCCTTCTGTCAGTGTTGGGCCCAAATGCATTCTTCACTAGAATGCACTTGCTTTGAGCAGCGAGGCTGACCTTTCTTCTCAGAAGTCTACCCTGCTGATGATCCTCTGATCGAGTAACAATGTGGTGCCCTTCTGGGGTATCTTTGGCTTGGGTCTCTTGGCTTCAAATGGTCACAGGTAGATAGCACACCTCTGCCTTACAGAATGAGGCAGAAGGCTTGGGTGAACCTGCAAAGCATTTATTCAAGGAGTAAGTCTTCCTTCTTATGTGCATGTCTTAACTGACTGAGCTATGGGTGTCCCACCAGGTGCAGGARCATCATAAGGGTGTAAGGCAGCTTGGTGGAGTATTTGCAGCTGTGTGTGGTGCTGAAGAAAGCTGCCCAGGCATGGGGGGCTGCTTAGGCATGTGAGGGAGAGAAAACAGTTTAGAATGTGAGAAGCTGAGTTACAAATAGTGTTTTTACAGGACAGTTTCTGGTAAACTGTCGCAGAATTCGGAGCATGACTTATGCTGGAGATTTGGTTTTCCCTGGAAGCTTGGCTAAAACTAGAGCAAGTCTTTTATTAGTGCTCTAACTAACAATGGAGCATGAGCTCTGAAAAATTGGAGATTATTCCATAATCAAGTTATTGATGGGGAGGRAAGATGATGGAAACTGTTTAAAAACCATAATGTCTTAGTGCTTGTATGCACTCACTATTCTTCGTGAAGATTCACTTCTCTACTGCTTTGTTGCCCTSTTATAACTAAAATACAAAGGACTAATATTATTATATTGTAATGCAAGTATATAATGCTGTTCAGACTCAAATGAAGAGCAGAGAAATTCTATTATTGCTTGCACTGTAGCTGGATRTTAGGTGAAGGTTAAAGATTTTATGTGGGAAAGGAAGATTGCTGTTAGCAAAATACCACAGAAGGCTTTAGTTTGTTTGTGGCACCTGCAAACTGGCCTACCTATCTCTTGCTTTTAAAGATTTTGAACTGTTTATTTTAATGGTGTTGATTGTGCTTTTTTCAGTCTTGCAAGCCATGTGAGCTAAGGGAAAGTAAATGAGAAGTTCTGTATTTGAACTGTCATTGTGGCTTAGGCTTTTGTTTTCTTTTAACCTACACCTTCAAAGGAAGGAAATACCAGAAGCCTTGCAATATAATATGCATAGCTGACCTTTTGAGTTCCGGATTGCATCAGGAAGGAGGAAAGTACTTCAAGGTACAAAAGCGGAAGGTTAGAACAAGGTTTAGTAATTCCAGCACTTTGAGTCACTGGAAATAATAAATACTGCAGGGATAATTGTGCAGTGCTGCAAGCAAAGATGGAAGAAAAGTGTGGATGTATCCTGAAACATTAAAATATTAAAGCAATGTTTTCAGCATTGCTGTAACTTTTCCATTTGTGTTGAACTGTGMAGCTGAGTACCACAGAAGCAAATGCTAACTGTGACAAAATACATAAAACAAGAGAAGGAAATTAATATACCAAATGGTATCATCCAAAACTATTAAACAGGACTCAAACACAGCTATAGCATTCACTGTGTCTAATTCACTGGCATGCACTAATTCTGATAAGCAATTTAGCAGCATCTCCTCTATCCTAGATAGGACAAAGGGTAATAAGTTAAATAATTGCCCTCTGGGTTCRGAAGTTGTATGTGAAAAGCAAGAATTGTTGTCTGTCTGTTATTTTTTTTTTTTTTGAACAGTAGGAATAAAATCCTGATTTTTGTTTTTTAACTGAGGTTTGTGGCAAAACTCCTATTGATGTTAGTTTCACTACTATGTTAAAATAATAATGCCTCATGATCCAGCAAGTGTGAGGCCTGTTGAGCTGCTAATACAGAAACGTGGAACGAGACAGTGGCTGCTCCCAGAGAACTTGCCATCTAAACAGAGTGTGAAATAGATGGTGCACTAAAGAGATTTCATATAAATGATATCGTTATAGTGAGGAATTGTGGGACTCCAGAATCTCAGAAAGTAGAAGGAAAGAGATAGCAAGAGACTCCAAACCTTCACTGCAAAACTCGGAAGGGAAGGTGTCAGCAGTGGGTTGGGAGCTGACGCGGCCTGGCGGGGTGGGCTCCGAGAGGCAGCCGCAGCCCTCCCTCGCACCGCCGCCTGGCAAACCGGAGGGGAGTGCTGGTGGCAGGGTCCGGAGGCTTGCTTGGCCGAGCACCGAGTTCTGTGGGGCACGTTCAGCTTGCTGAGGTGGGTGTGGGAGCTGCTCTTCTCGGAGAAGAAACACTTGCTGCGCCGCATCGTTGCGCGGCGGGAGCTGTGGCGAGAGCTGCCTGGGGCGAGAAGGGGAGCGCTGCGCTCCCTGCGGCAGGGCCCGGGAGCAGCACCGCTGCAGTTACCTGCTGGGTGGGCTTTGGCCCCTTAGCTGAAGAAGGACTGTCCTTCGTGCCCCAGTTTTCCCCAGCTCTTCCTTTTGAGCTGGTCTTTCCCTTTCAGTAGATGTCCGACAGTCAGAAGCACTCTGCAGTGCCTTGGGGCACTACATGCTGCATTGAAGGGTTAGAAAAAACCTTTCGCTGTTGGATGGGATTGCCTGGGGTTCAGTGGGTTTTCTGCCTGCCTTGCAGCTGGAGCGCAGAGAATCAAGACTCGGGTGCTTCAGAGTATAATAAAACAACACTTCTTGTGACTTGAGATTGCGAAGCGGAGGAGAGAAGTGATAAACATGCTGTTTCCCATTGTAAATGAGATTTGAGACTTTCTCTGATCTTTTGCCAGAAGAGGACAGATGTCTGTCTGTCTAACAGAAGCAGTCAAACTGAGGCGTTCTGTTCAGCTCCCCCGACTTTTGCAGGCTGTGCTGGAGAGCAGGCCACAAGGCCACCCAACAGGAGCTTTGCACCCCATACCTCAACCAGGCTTGATCACTGAAATTGCAAAAAGATACATACTTTTATCCAATACTTCTTAAAAATAAGGTTCAAGCCTGCTGCTTCAAACATCTTTCAGCATCTGTTTTCCATTCATTTATGTGCCCTAAGCAAGTGCTTTATTTCAAAATTATGTTTGCTGGTTTGGGTTGGTCTTTAACGCAACAAGGTAGATATTTATTTTAGGCACAAAGTGGTTCTAATGTTTTCCTGTGATTTTATAGCTTTAAATTCCGGTAGCCTGTTGTACCCAAAGCACTGTCACTTTGTGAAACAGAAAACACTGCTCATTATGCAGACGGGACAAATGCTCTCTCAGTAAGTCTTTACACTTGTGCTATATAGTTTCACTCCTCTAAAAGCAAACTTGCTTAGGTTGAAAATACATAGTTACTAGTTACAAAAAGCTAGTACATGGTATTAAGATGTCAGTCACTGCTAAGCTGCTATTTTTTACTAGCATTTTGTCCTACTTGTAAAACAGGCTTTTTTGTGCGTCTTACTTATGGTCGGTCCATAGCCCTTGAGGTTTTTCAGGCACTCCCAGATGCTGTTGTGAACAGCACTCAAGTAATGAAATAACAATTTCCATACTTCATGATGCTCACAGGTGCATTAATGCTTCACTGAAATGAGAGCTTGTGGCATGTTGGTAACACACAGGCTAGCAAGCCACGAAACTGTCCCTGTGTATCCCAGTAAGATTTTGTAGTGCTAGGGGCATGCTTTGATAAGGAAAACTAAAATTTGAGTATTTGGGCTTATTTTTCTTTACAGTGGCTTTGTGCAGCTTAGCAATTAAACTGTCTGGAAAATCACTCCAAACCTCCTTGTTATCATCACTCAGGTGCTCTTTCATGTGCAGTTCCCTTTCCACACTTTCCCGCAACTGAGAGTGTGTCTTTCGAGTGCCTTTTCCACAGCGAAGGTGCTGATGCTTGGGATTTGAAGGCACGCTGTGAAGTTGGCTGCAGCATTAGATGTAGACCTTGGGCGGTGTAAGCCATCCTTCTACTGCCAGCGGTGGAAGTGTGTGGGCTGCTGTGCCATAGCAGRGCCACCCGTGCAAATCTGGGGATGCTGTATAACTACCTGTAGAGCTAAACCAAAAACTTGCTCTAAATGCTCAGTCTAGAGCTTCAGCTCCTGTATCCTTTCTTGAATTAGCCACATATATATCTTTAAGTTTATCTTAATGGTTCCTCATTGATTCCTGCCTCCAGAGGGACAAGGCAGCAGTCGCCTGCTTATATTCTGTACTCAAAGTGTGAGCTGTGGCAGGTAGTTAACCACTGATATGAAATCTTTTTGTTTCTCTGATGGGGYGAATGTCAATAACTGCATAGTTAGTGCTGAAATTTGTTCTTACTGCAAATCAGCAACTGCCTGCAGTGTGTAATGCAATGTTAAATATTTTTTTTTTCTGAGCCCTGTTGAAGATATGTTGAAGAATGGAAAGTGTTTTTTAACAGCTGCAGCACTTCTCTCAATTTCTTCTGGTTTTTGGTCACTTTCAGACAAAAATGGAAGTGTGGCTCAAAGTGCCAAACACTATTAAAATTACTTTTCTGGTGAATGGAGGGGAACAATGGTGGATATAATAAAAATGTGGTGACTTTGGTAGAGTAAATTAAGCATTTTTAGACCAGATCTCAAAGKTAAAGCTCACTTAAAAGAAAAGAGCTTTTTCAAACATTTAAAAAACCCACAAAAATCCTCCAGTGAAAAATATTTATCATCTTCAGTTTGGCACAGGTGGAAGAGTTCTATTTACTTCTTGTGCTATAGGATCCTCTTTGCTAGTTATTTTCCACACTGAGGAAGTCTGCCAACTCTTAATTCAGAGTGAAAATATCTCAATGATTAGGTCAGCAAACATACTCTTGAAAAATGATTTCAGTATTTTTTCCATTATGCTGTTGTTATGCTTAGTATTAAAAAAAAAACCAACAACAATCAATGCAGAGAAGTCAGACTAGCATTGGACCTCATACCACTGTCAGCGTTTGACCATGACAGGTGAACCAGAAACCTGAAAGACAATGTCTTAACCACCAGTACACCTAGCTGGACTAGGGTAGTTGAATTTAGTTCATCAGTTTAACAGTTACCGCTGTCTTTTTTTTCATAAATAAAAGTAAAATTCAGTGCTTTAAAACCAGCTAAAGAGAATGTAATAATTCTTGTGGGTGAAACCTTTTGTGCAATTTTAAAGCCCCTAAATAATCACATGCCACGAGGGAGAAGAATGTGAGTGCAAAATCTACTAACTGCGCAACAAATACAGTTGCAAAATTGCAGGGTTCATATGTTTGGCCTCTCCAGCCTGGCCTCTGGAGCTAAGAGATTGTCCTCATCCTGCATAACATGGTGAGCAGAGTTTCTGGCAGAGCTATGACTATGACTTGATGGTGAATTTCCTTGGACTGTAAAATTAAGTGCAACTTTACATTTGTGTTAGCTCAGTTTATCTGAACTTGATATCGCAGAGGATGTCTTGCCACAGTAAGGCTGGAGGTTGCTGTCATTGAGATGAAATAATGTTTTTCTGTTCTTTCAAAGAAGTGTACTACTTAAAATGCTTGGCAAATACTTGCATTTAGTAACAAGATGTTCTCATTACTAAATGCAGAAGACTTTTGCATTAACAGATGAGCTCTGATGAATCTTGCTTTGTCAATTTATGGTGTTGCTCACCACCTTTACTGAAGGTTATTGTTGTCTTCGTAAAGTTAGCAGACAGCAATACAGCCCATGCTGTAGTGCATCCATTACAAAGTCCAGCGTCTTAATTGAAAGCTATGTTCTCCATCAGTTAAAGCAGAGGGGCAGGACTGATGGCTCAGGCAGTAATTTTGAAACCACTGAAGGTAGTTGCTGGGACTTAGTTGCCTGTCCAGGCAAAGCAGGTAACTTCTCTTCACCAGGCAGGCTCTTGGGTGTAGTAGGGCTGACTTAAAGGGTTAGGTGACTTAGGTGTTTAGCTGGAAATTATTTCATTAAAGCCTGTTAGATTTCATTTGAAAATGGAGGGGAAAAAAAGAAACCTGATTATTCATGTAATCTAATGGGGAATAGCTGTTTCCTGAACAGAATTTCCCGGTTAAATATGGTGTCTTTTTGACAGTTTCCATGGTCTCCTTTACTGTCTCTGAATTGGAGAACATTTAAATTAAAATGTTAAGTTCTGCCACATTCTGCTCTCAGTATTTTTTGATGTTCTGAGTTTAGGTTTTCCCTTCTTGCTGGAGATTATGCCCAAGTATTCCTGTCAGCTCCCATGGTGTAGCAGGGGAGAAAGCAGCTGGCAAGCCAAGGGGTTCACATTTCTTTTGTCCGTTCTTGCCCAGTAATGCCCATCTCCTGCTTTTTTAAGGAGACACAAAAAGTTGATTCTTTAGGGTGAATTTGTGGAGGGGGGGGGTGTGCGAGGCCAGGCAGGGCTGAGGGAAGGTCTGTTTTATCCAAAGCTGAGCAGGACACTGTGGTGTTGCTCTGAATTTGTAATAATTGTTTTATTTGTCAAGCTCTATACTCATGAGCAGTGCAAACTATGCAAGTGTTGGTAGCAGAAATAGCATTTTATATAGCTTTAAAGAGATTATTTTTGTCACCAAATACTGCTTACTACAAAATGTATTAGTTCTTTCACTGCATCAATATAATTAGTTCAGTCTGTTAACCAGCACATTTCATCTAATAYTTTCTTCTGCATTTGCTGACAATACAATTACAAGAAATTACAAACCAACTGAAAACAATGCAAGTAACTTCGTTGTTTCTTCTATGATGGYAGTTTGCCAGAGATGACATGCTTCACTAAATGTCACTAAATATTATGTACTTAGGACTTAATTATGCCTTTAAGGCACTGGCCCTTTCAGGGAAGAGAGTGGATAAAATTGCTTCCTTGAGAGCTTGGAGCCACACTCTGCCTGAGAAAACATGACTGCTGGCAGTGTGGTGGGAAATCAAAAGGCAAGTTGATCATCTATTTGAGAAGATGGAGCATATGTTCTTGCCCACACCTTCTCAGCTCTGCTGATGGGTGAGCTATCTCGCTGCTCTGGGCATTAAATAAATCTCTGTTAAAGCTATGTCTGCATCTGTAGCCTCGAATGCTCTTTCTGTCCTATTATCTAAGGCTTACAATGGGGAGGTAACTTTCAGGCTATGAAGCCTGAGATCCTGAACACTTCTAGATTTTCCTATGCTAAAACATAGTACGAATGGTTAATTAAAAAAAAGAAAAAGACCCACTCTGCAGGCTTTTTGTCCAACCCTAACACTGTGAGCCAGAAGGACCAGAGGGGTTGAGAGCCTAGACTGGGATCTCACTGATATCTAAAGAGGCTGTCAAACCCAGGACACAAAATTGCTGGCAGCTTCTAATTCTTAACTTCTTGAAAATAATATATTTCATAGCATATTTATAAACTTCAGAAAATATATATATATATTTTCAGAGGCAACCCATGGAAACATAGATAAATCAGGATTGTATTGTGCTGTGGAAGTATGTAGGATGTAGCTGTTGAATAATTTAATGCCACTTTTTTCTATCAACTTTTTAGTCTATCCATTCTCTTTAGCATTTAGTTCACTCTCAAAGGTTCCCTTAAAAGTCCTTTCTAAAGACAAACTGTTACAAACTACTACAGATGTGAGTCAGTGCTATTAGTAGTGCTGGATTTCCCAAGAGCTGTATCTCATCTCAGGTAATTTTGTTTAGAGTTTTACCTCTTTAGACAGTCATTAACAAAACTACTATCTCAGTTTCAAAATCTGCATGGTCCAGGTTACAAGAGCAATTGCCTAAGCTGGGTAACTTTGGTGTCAAAATTTCTTCTTCTAGTGCTTCCTCATGGTTCACAAACTCACTGTGCTGAGTAACAGGTTGCAAGTTCAGGAGCCAGCCCTGGCAATCACCTTTTCTCTGCCATAGCATCTTCCACCTCTAATGTGAGCTTTCTCCAACTCACCTCTGCTGTATGTCTTCRCTCAAGCTCTGCTCCTGGACTGAAGTTTTGAAGAGATTAAAATGGCACCTGTCCTCAATGGCACTTGCTCCCTGGCCCCTAGTCAATGATTTAGCCTYCTCACTGTTTTCTGGAAACCTCTTTCTGAGCTTTTTTGGTACTTAACTCTGCTATCCATACATGTATAAAACCAGAAATGATTGCAGCAAGTCCTTTCATCTTTGCTCCATGTGTACTCAAACACATCTGGGCTAAAATGTTATAGCTTTGAAGCAACATGTGCTCTAGTCTGTGTCTTGCAAACAAAAAATAGCAGAGCCTGAGTTCTAATAAGTGAAACATCAAGAGCCACTGTTCACATGGGTTGCTTGATTTTTACCCTTGACTTCAATAGAGAAAATGTCCTAGAACAGTTATATCTTCCTTGCTGTAATATACATAAAACAGGCGTTCTAACTTACTGTCATCAGTGATATTTGTATAAAGCACCGGCTTTACAATGGTACATAATTTATTATTGAAATGAAATGTAATTGCACTTAAATATTACCCACTGTATGCCTTTTCCCATTCTGTCATAAATGTGTCTTAGCATGCTCCCCGCTTGCAGCTGAAATAATAAATGATTTCATAATTTATTTGTGGGATACCGGAAATGGGTTTTCTGTCAGTACAGAGCCATTTTATGAACTTCTTRTGGTGTGGGTATTCATTGCTTCCTCTCTTCTTGCAAAATAAGTCTCTGGACAGCAATATCTAGCATAGAATGTTTTGGAGGAGCTCATGTTGAAACGAGAAGAATATTGAGGGTAGATATCAAGTGATGTTTTTGCCAAGGATTTTAGTTTTAGTGACAAACATTTAATAACACTTCACTAAATACCTTCAAATGTGTTCCCTACATTTACAGCCTTGTTCTTGTGTTGTAATTTCATTGCTATCAGTGCTTTTAAAGCAGATTTTTCTTTCTCTAAAAGTTTATCAATATGAAATGCTGCAAAAGACTTAATAGGAAAACAATATTTCTAGTAAATGGTCCTCATGACAAATATTTAAATTGTGCCAGTTCTCACAGGAAGTATTTTCCCAGTACTTAGGTGAAATACAAGATAACACTCATGCTAAAAGAATTTCTATTTTCTAGATAGTAGATTTCCGATGTAGTAGTTTTACAGAATGTATTAAATGCTACACGACATCTTAAAAACAAGTTGCTAACCCCTCTTCTTAAAAAGCTATTAGGACTACAATGTGAAATACACAAAAATTAAATTTCAGCATTCAAAAATTAAAATTTAGCATTATGAAACCCTTGCTYGGTATCCTAGTATATGGTGTGATCATTCCTCTTTTTCCATTGTTTTCTTCTCCTTTCCTTTCTTCTCTCCTTGTTTCTGCCTTATTCAATACTTTCTGTGAAAGGTATTTTTTTTCATTTCATCTTTCGGTGTGCGGTCACATGCATTATTAACCACTTGCTATTCCAACCCTACAATAAAAAAAAAAAAACATGTTAATGTATGCCTAGACTTCTGTATGGCACTGTCATCAGTTGTGGTATTGTGACAAGTATTAATGAATTCATCCTTAAAACAGATCTATTATGGGGCACTGTGTGAGAGAGAGAAAAATGTGTGTGATAAGATATAGATACTATCCACACTTCATACATGAGCATACATGAGGCTATGAGGTGCAAGGTTAATACTATAAACTTATCTGACATTGAGGGCTCAGTTTGGTTGAGATCTTCTTTAAAGTGCTTCATATGTTAGGAAAAATGTTTTTTGATAATAAGGTGAGTGCATGAGTCCTTGTCACTTCTGCAAATCCTTCTGTAGGTATTAGTGTTATTCAGTGTCTGCAGGTGTAGTTGGTGCCCAGAAAACATGAAGGGCTGTTAAAGATTAAAGGACTGTCGAAGGAAGTTAGAGGTGGTTTGGTGCTCCAGGGTCTGCTCCTGGTGGGTTAATGCAGTGCCTGGATAACAAGCTGGGACCAAGCCAACCCTGTTACAGAGGCAGCGCTGTCAGCGTGGTGCTGTGCCTGGGCATACGCACCAACCCCGTTTTGGAGCTATAGCTTGCCCCTGCCTGGCATGGAGTGCGGGCAGAGGCACTCGCGTGATAAGAACATGGTAACAGTTGCTCAAGAAATATTATCCTGCCTGCTGTTGAATTTGTAAAATGTGCTAGACTTGTATGCTCTTGGATAGATCTTCTGAAATTACAAACTCTTAAGAAATTCTACACGTGAAGGAATCACTTCTAGGAAGAAGTCAGTATCAAGATTTGCAGTGCGGACCCGTACAATTTGAGCTAATGGAGTAACCCAATTATGAGAACTGGGTACTAAAAAAAGATCAAACGTGTTCTTAGTTTTGTGAGAAGAGTAATGAAAGTTGGGAGTCCTGTTATAATTTACATCTGYGTAGCAGTGCAGGCTTCAGTAGGATTTCTGCTTCTGCCACTGTAACTTCCTCATTGCTTACATCTGCTGCTCTTCCTTCAGCTCCCAGTACCTATCTGTGCCCTTCTTCTATGGCTTTCTCCYATGTCCTTTGCCAAAACATCTGTATTTTTTCCATGGTGCCTGTCATTCTCTCCAGACCTATTTCTCTGCCAAGCTGTCCTGGACATCTTTCCTCACTCACTGTTTCTTGTTTTTCTGCGCTTGACTAATGTCCTTCTCTGCCCTTCCTTTTCCTTCTCTGCACTGCTCTGGTGTCAAGAAAGGAGGCAAAGTACACTGGCTCTTCTCTCTTCACTGCTTCGTACTATTGAAGCAGTGGAGCTGTTTTGGCACAAACTTCAGAAGGAAAAATAATTGGGCTCAGCAGACAGCAGTATGGACAACTGCATTCAAAAATTAAGTTTGGGATGGTCAGGCAAGCAAAAAGATTATTAGAATGGAAAGGTTTGAGCAGCTTTAGTGGTAGACCTCATCCTTTGACCTAAAGCAATGTTTCCAGCTTGAAATATATGTCTGTAGTTAACAATCCTGTTTCTCCTATGCTTTTGGCCATTTTAAAAAGGGTTAGGACTATATTGCTCTAGGGATGTGAATGCAAAAAGTCAGTCATGATGTCCTATCCAGACTGGTTTTTTTTAAACAATTGCTATGGTAATGTAACATGATTTGTGCTATAGATGCTCTAAATGAAACATAGGGTTAAATCTAATGCTAATTAAAGTCTTACACTACAGGTGGTAACAGACTGTGTGTGTCCTCACTGGGTGAGTCAGTACCCTTAATTCCTACCCATTTTCCCTGGATCTTACATCAAAAAACTCTTCTCTGATCCCATAATCTGCACCATCAGTTATTAGTAACAGCARTGCACAGAACTGAATGCAAAATGACCTTTTGCTTTAGTGAAGTGGTTTACATTTGAATTTCAACCTGCTGGTGGTTGTCGATTTATTGTATCTTCTAAYGGTTCTTTTTGAGGATCTCCCCTTCTAATTCTTAACCGAAGTGGTAGAGGTGGTCACTTCAGTTCCTGTTTGTCACTAATGTAAATTTATTACTGTGGCGTTAATCTTACTAACAACATATAACTTACAGAAATGTCATGATGGTCCACTAACATATATGCAATGTACTAGAATAGAGTTTTCACTGAAGTTGTCAACTGTGCAGTAAATTTTAGCTTAGCAAACTGACAAAAGGTAGCTATTCAGAGCCACCATGAGATGCAATATTACAGACTACACTGTCTCAATTTGTGCTAGCTGTAAATCTTAGTTTTCAATAGGAATACACAGAGATAAACTTGGTGCATTGTGTCAGCTAGTGGAAAATAGAAGCTATTATCCTTTCTTAGAAGCAATGGTGACAAGACCTGATAGCAAAGAGCAGCTCCAACAATATGATTAATAACGTATAAGGCCAGAAGGATCTGTTGTTATCACATACAAACCATAAAACTTYAGCAGGTAAATTCTAGTTAGAACTAAACTGTATCTTAATTTAATCTACCACAATTAATAGAGCTGCCTAACAGTACCCATAGTAAAAAGACTAAACTGTAAATCATGCCTGTGACTTAGAACTGTGACTAATTCATTGGTGATAAGTGAGGTCTTTGTTACCATTCCTTGTTCAGCTTTGCAGAATTAAACTTTCTTCCACCACACATGAAGATTTTGACTGAAAAATTGGTAGACTCTCTTTTGACTGAAGTGACTGTGCTCTGTTGTCAGAGATTATCAGCAGCTCCGCTCCCTTGCAGGTTAACAGATGCAGTCTGATATTTCAAGTGAAGACTACYAAATTTTTCGCTGAGCAGAAAAATTGCCATTTTCACAGAAAGGTGACCAGGAYTCAGAGGTAATTATGCTAAATACTTATTCCATGCCTGGTCATTAATAAAAAAAAATGAATTGACATAAGGGAGTATTTTTAATACTCATAAACAAGTATTGTGTCAGCAAAACCAGAACACTTGTAACTGCAAATAAGGCAAAGGATCTGCTGTTTTATTGTTGTCTAATAGTTTCTGAAGTAGGGACAAGCCTGTAGAAGGTGTTGGAGGAAATTTTGCTATTAGGGGACTTTTTGGAAGGAAGAGTAGAAATAAGGCGGGGCAGAGAGGTAAAGGGAGAGGGATGCCTGATTTTTAAAAATTTTTCTTTAAAATGTGTTACAGAAAGCGTTTTTTTCTTTGCCTTCTTGAAGCAGAGCTTTTTGCTATAACATATCAAGCTGGCTTTCAACTTATTATATGACGGAAGACATTCAAAGACCTGCATTCTGAAGGAATTTTTTTGATTTTAGTGAAACAATGTTTTGACCTGAAATATGTTGTTCCGGAAGCTTGTGGGATAGGAAATGGTAACCCCATGTGGTAATGGTTCTTGGAGCTGTGCTTGATGGAGACAAAAATAGATTTGGCGGCTGCTGTATTCCTCCAGCAGGACTGCGCTTTAATCAGGATGGAAGGGATTGTGCAGCCAGGGAGCAGGATAATGTGGTATGAGTTTTACCTAGTGAACACAGGTTTGTTACCCCGGGCAGAGGGGCAGCTCTTCTGCTTACCGAAGGTGCTCATGAAGGATTGGAGCAGGAGGAGAGACCTTCCCCTTGGCAAAAACAGTTCAGAACTTGTTATAGCAGGCTGTCCCAGATACTTGTTAGATAAAGACTAAAATCAATCCCTGTGTTCCTGTCAACTCAACCACAGAATGGGTAAACTGGGGCTTTTCCTCTCCCTTCTTCCATGCAACTTCCCTCCCTCTGTCTTGTACTGTGGAGAAAAATAACTCTTTGCTCTGTCCCTTTTACATTGTCTCTGTGGCCCAACCAGTGATCTCCTGCACAACATTTCTAAGACCTGGACACTCCCCCATGTCCATATTGTTTCACATCTCCATTGCTTAAACATCCTTCTGTTTTCCCTGCAGAGTTGTTCTTGATTATACCCATTGTCAGCTCTGCTAAAACCACTTTCTGACCTTGCTGTGCTGCCAGTGCTCCCAGTTTCTGTTCACCTTCCTTTCTCCAGCTCCCTTTTGGTATCGCATCAATCATAAACTAATCAACACCCTACCTCACATTACATGTTCATTAATGACAGTTCACCTCCTACCCTGATTGTCCTATGACTTTGAGAGGCAATAGTACTGCAATAACTAAAGAACAACGTGCAGAGAGCTTGTGGACATAACAAAACTGACAGTGAAGCAGACTGCTGTGAGGAATGAGAGAGAATGAGAAGACCACCACCAGGAGGGTGTTTAGGCAGGGGGTGGTTTGGAAACCATGATGTTAAGGATCAGGGAAGAGAAAGGAGCAGGATATACTTTCATGGCTGGCTTAAAGGGATCTAAGCCAATGCCGCTCTGTTCTAAAGGGATAGTCACACATTTGCCTCCAAAGGCTCTCCCACCCCTCTTGCATTGGCAGCATCTTTCACCTGGTATAGGTTGAGTTGGGTCACTTTGCTGATTCAGCAACAATGAGCTGCCAAGGCAGGGRTGAGGAAGAGATAACACTTTTCTTGCAGCAGTTTGGCCTTAGCTTGGTTTAATACTACCCTAAAAACATCTCTTTAAAAGGTGAATTTAGGGTTCTGAGGAAAATAGAGGCAGAATCATTAAGGTTGGAAAAGACCTTTAAGATCATCGAGTCCAACCGTCAACCCAGCACCCATGCCCACTAAACCATGTCCCGAAGCACCACATCCACATGTTTTTTGAA
>JASVER010000003.1:15560568-15655456 GCA_030449065.1 Oceanodroma leucorhoa | reverse complement strand
GCTCCAGCACCTCAATGTCCTTCTTGTAGTGAGGGGCCCAAAACTGCACATAGTATTCAAGGTGCAGCCTCGCCAGTGCCGAGTACAGGGGCAGAAGAGTGCCTGGAGGAGAGAGACTCTGTGTAGGAGGGAACTCTGACATTTTACTGGGTCTTAATACCTCTAGAAAGAGAAGGAAGGGGGAAAAAGAGTCAAAGTAGTTGGGAAAGGAGTAAATACCACACCCTTCCTTCCCTCTCCCCAAAACAAGTGGGAGGAAAAGGTTGTATTGACTGTACAACTAAATAAATTAGTTAAAAAGTCTGAAACAGTTGTCAACTTCAATTTTGCATGTGACTTCAAAGTGAGAAATTATTTTACTGTCACTTTGACTGCCTTTCTTCTCTGCCGCCTCTTTCCTCATTTCATCCATCTGTTGTGCCCTTTCATTCCTGAAGATCATCTTTTCTGTTTCTTGTAAGAGTAATGATCCTTTAGTGTATGATTATGAAATGCGGAAGATAACAGGACCTTGCTCTCTGCCTGGGGCCTCCACCTGTCTGTAGTGACATTTCCAGTGCGTCAGAGTTTGTCCAGACAAGGGTATCTCTGCAACCAGAGCCCTGTTAATGAAAGATACAAAAATAAACCAAGCTCACCAAGGACCTGCCTTAAGCTGAGATGGGGCCACACCCACATCAAAGCATTCATTTAGGCATATGGCTACTGTGACCTTTTCTGAGTGTTAGTTAAATTAATAACACATATGCCCACCTTGAAGTAATTGGGCTTGATATAGAGGAGAAAGGATATCTAATAGAAAACATCCTCAGAAAATTCAGTCTTTTGCAAGTTACATTTTTATATATAAACGAAGGCTTCAGAAATTTCTAAAGATTTTTATCAGCGATAATGACATTTTAGGGTACATTACAAATTGATAACTAACAGGTATGTACCAAGTAAGAGGATTTGTAAATAATATCACATTCTGAGAATGTGATATAAAAATACGTTGGAGAAAATGCTAGCTAACAGTTAGGTCTGAGACAAGGCTCTCTTCTTAACTCTGAACTTTGTTTTAAGTCCAGATCCAGTTTGTCTTTTATAATAATAAGGTTATATAGCAATTGATCTCAGTATATGTATTTTTCTTATTTCAGCTCTATTTGCTTTGAGTCCTAATTTTCCCGTAATCATCACTTGCAGTCTTTGTTTTCCTCCATCCTGATAATTGTAACAAAGATCCTTTAAACCATGACCAAATTTTACTAGCAAATATCTATTTGTCATGTCTGAGCTTAATGACTAATAAATAAATTGTTTGATGTCCTATCTTAATTGACACTTGAACTACGCTGTCAGCTGAGCTGGTTTTGTAAGCCAGCCTGCCTCTGTGTGGAAAATCAGCTCTGACAAAGCCGAAGCCCTTTACACCTTGCACAGTTCTGCCCTATAGCGCACTAGCTTGCTGTTTAAATAGCCTCTCATAATAAATCAAGACAGGTTGGCTGTTGGCAGCAGTGCTGGAAATCGTAACTCACCTGCAACAGTGGGGCTCAACCCTGGAAAAAATCAGGATTATGTGGATCCAGAGCTGTGAATCCCCTTGGGGCCAGGAGATGGCCTTGTCCTTAGCCAGCTGGTAACCGGGGAGCTCCTTCTCTTAGCAGAGTCAAGGTATTCACCCAGTGTGCCTTTGGTTTTCAGATTTGGGGATGGAGCAGCATGTTTCTCTTTGAGTTTCCTCTAATAGACATCAGCAATTAAGTTAATAACAGTTATTAGCATTTGTTTCCTTTTTTTACTAGGTTTCTGAAAAACTTGGGTTTCTTCTAAAAACCTCGAGAGAGGTTTCTGAGAGAGAGTGGATTTCTTCAGAAACGTGAGGATTTCTCATGACCAGGGGAATTTTTGGGTGACAAATTAACCAGTTGCTGTTCTGTGATGCCAACAAGTTCAACATCTCAGAACAATTATTTGTCTTTCAGATGCCACAGATTATCTTTCTTTGGTATGTGCTCATGGCATTTGTTGGAGGTCTGGGCAGATTTGGCCCCAACAGGTCTGTATTTTTTTCTCTTGTGTGTTTGTTTCCCCATTAATGTTAGGAGCAGAGGAGATTCCTGGGTAGTTTCTGAGTGTTCTAATTATCTTGGAAAAGAGATTCTTATCTATTCAGATATGCTTGCATAGTGGCAGGGGGGGTTTATGCCCAGCAGACTGGGAAACTGCCAGGCTGTTCAGCTCAGGCACAGTCTGAACCGTCACTATCATGGAGGGGTTTGCCCCATGCTGAATGCAGTCTGTAATGTAACCCTTCTTCCTTTTGTTGAGTACATTAAAATATGTAATTTATACATTGTAAGTCATCACAATTCAATCTTTAAGTGTATTTAATCTCCTTAAATATCATTCAAGAAATGTAAAATACATTTTAATAAATGTATGATTTTGGTAGTAATTTTACAGAGAAAAATCTTACTAAATTATGCCTAACTGTATATTCAGCTGCATCTTCTGTATTTTGAATTTCTGAATGGACTAGTGCACTGAATGACACTGCTAGAGAAATGGCGTTGCTGGTAGTTAAGAGGAGAGCTCAAGATGTGCTCCTTGCTGGTGTTACCCTGGCAGATATATGCTGTAAAGCAGCAAACCATGAAGAACAATAAAAAAAGTCACTTGGATACTACAAAAAGTCAATTAAAGGTATAGAAACATAATGATGAATTTTTACAAGTAAAAGTAAGAGTCAGGTGAAGTTGAGTTATGAGTCTGCTGAGCAGGATGCATTTGTTTCCCCCAGCCCTCTTTTGCATTCTTTACTCAATAACATCTGCAATATGTTCTATAACTTCCGCATGAGTACATTAATGCGACTTGTCTTTTTCTTGAAAAGAGAAAGAAATATGATCAGTAGACAGGATGACAAGCTAAGCAACTGCCTTCTAAAGTGATTTTAATACAGCGAGGAATCGAGTGCAGTGGTATTTTAATGGGACTAAAAGATTTGCTGGTACTTTGTCTTAAGTGCAGAGGGATCTGGACAGGCTGGATCGATGGGCCGAGGCCAATTGTATGAGGTTCAACAAGGCCAAGTGCCGGGTCCTGCACTTGGGTCACAACAACCCCAGGCAACGCTACAGGCTTGGGGAAGAGTGGCTGGAAAGCTGCCCGGCGGAAAAGGACCTGGGGGTGCTGGTTGACAGCCGGCTGAACATGAGCCGGCAGTGTGCCCAGGTGGCCAAGAAGGCCAATGGCATCCTGGCCTGTATCAGGAATAGTGTGGCCAGCAGGAATAGGGAGGTGATCGTGCCCCTGTACTCGGCACTGGTGAGGCCGCACCTYGAATACTGTGTTCAGTTTTGGGCCCCTCACTGCAAGAAGGACATTGACGTGCTGGAGCGTGTCCAGAGAAGGGCAACGAAGCTGGTGAAGGGTCTGGAGAACAGGTCTAATGAGGAGCGGCTGAGGGAGCTGGGGTTGTTTAGCCTGGAAAAGAGGAGACTGAGGGGAGACCTTATCGCTCTCTACAACTACCTGAAAGGAGGCTGTAGTGAGGTGGGTGTTGGTCTCTTCTCCCAARTAACAAGTGATAGGACAAGAGGAAATGGCCTCAAGTTGTGCCAGGGGAGGTTTAGATTGGATATTAGGAAAAATTTCTTCACTGAAAGGGTGGTCAGGCATTGGAACAGGCTGCCCAGGGAGGTGGTGGAGTCACCATCCCTGGAGGTGTTCAAAAAATGTGTGGATGAGGTGCTTCAGGACATGGTTTAGTGGGCATGGGTRCTGGGTKGATGGTTGGACTCGATGATCTTGGAGGTCTTTTCCAACCTTAATGATTCTATGATTCTAAGTATTAAGCTACAGTGCTTACAAAGTGGTGTCCTTTGTTTTGGAAGCAGGAGCTGGTGTTTCTGAGACGATTTTGTTGTAAAGGCAATTACAAATAAAACTTGTGGTCTAAAAAATAAAATCTGCCATGTCATATACTCATTTTCTTACCCTGTCAAGCAAATGAGACTAATGATATCAATAAGACTGCTCACGATGCAAGTTACATACTTGGTGGAAATGCAAGTGGCAGGTTCTGGTCCTACAAAGGTAATGAAATTTTGAAGAAAAAGTACACTATCTGATTTATGGACTTTTTGTCATCTGTAATTGGCTGTCCTAAATACAACCATCAAGAAGGTCTTAAAGAAAACCACTGGCTCATAATGCAAAGGATTAAGAAATTGCTTCTTTATGACAAAACCATGTCACATAAAGATTTTTTTTTTTTTCCCCCCTAGCAGAGCCTTAATGAATATTTCCAGAAGAAAACTAGAGAGAATACTAGTTAATGGTTATTATGTGAATAACCGGTTAATGGTTATTCACAGAGTTAATACAAATATACCGTCAGGAGAATGCAGGTACTGTGAAAGGTATCCGTTTTAGAAAGCATGTGTCTCTTCACTGGAAAACAGGAGCACCTGACTCTTCTTTTTTTACACATAAATTTGTTGCGGAACATTGTAATTCTGTTGTGACTACCTGATGTTTGGACCAGGAAAATAAGTATTAATGTTGTCTTACTGCATTGGGGAAAGTAGAGATTTAAAATTTACATTCCTTTCTCTTTCCATTTTTAGTATTAAGTTTCACTGAGATAATATTTTCTGTCTGCCTTTTGAAGAGCTTACGGCAGCTTCAGAGAATTTCAAGACATCAGAAAAATACTTTTTTGTGATCCTTTTTGTTTATTTATAAAAGATTACTTAATGGAATTCATTCTTTCCAACTTGCATGCTTATTTAAAAGTCGAAATCCAGTTGCCAAGCAAAATAAACCCAGCAGGGTAAGCTGCTGTGGAAAAACAAAGCATCAATATGTAATTTGGTTGAACTGACAAAGTGAAATCAGAATATTAACCTAATAATAGTTTCATAAAAAGCCAATCATAACATTATTTAAATATTGTAATAGAATTTCAATCACAATAAGCCTTATAACATAAATTCCTTTGTTTTTGCCAGAGATGCATGTTTTCTTCTTCACTTATAGATGTTAGTGATTTATAAATCAAACAGCCTGTAATAAAGTAGGTAGGGCAATCGGCTTTGTCCTGAATATTCTGTAATATCCTTGGCTTGAATGCCTTGCTCGGGAAGTGGTGTTCTGCAGAGGTCCCTGCACGCTCCTCCTGGTCTCCAGGAGTCTCTGAATAGCTGGGGTCAGAAATGGGGTGGGGGGAGTAGGGGCCTTCGATGTACCTGCACAAACGCTTTTAGTCTGATAGGTACTATACCTGTAGGAGCACATCAAGGTTTCATACTGATCTCAGCATGATTTTTTTTAAAGTAAAATTGCCGTAGAGAAGGGAGTTAGTCCAGCAGGATACAAAACTCGGCTGTTCGTTGCACTGCAACAAACCAACTTGAACATGCACGTAGCAAAACTATTTTGCTAGCTTACAGGTATTTTATTTCTTTCTGATGCAATTTGTAACATCAAAAACTTATAAATTGTTCTGTCAAAACCTGGCACCAAAAATTCCTGAGGAAGGAGATTCATGCTATAATGGAGAATTTTTTATTTTTTTTTTTAATTGGGAAGCTAAGTGACAGGTTTAGTTCTTCCAACCTGTGATGGATTAACAGGACATTGAGCAAAAGTAAGCAGGAACTGTAGCCTTTACTCTGTTTTGGGAAGTTTGAGGAGTACTACCTGGTTTTTGTTTTCAGGAGCTTTTCAAATGCTGATCTGGAGAAAACCTGTGTTCAGGGCTATGAAGTGGGGTTTGTATTATTAGAAGATAGCCTACTTTATTTTTACAGCTATCCATGCACAAAACAGCATACTACCTCTCCCTGTGAATCTGTTTTAAAGGATTTTTAAGTCATTCTAAATAGTGGCACTGTGAATTATCAGGGTTCAAGCTCTGCAAAGTCTTTGAGATGATGAGCAGAGTGTTTTGCATAATTAAACCCCTTCCTGTGCACCAAATGTGAGCGCTACTCAGTGAAACTTCAGTGCTTTTCCCTCTGAAGTGTAACTGTGTATATTACTCTTCTCCAACAGAAGTGCGTAGCCCTGAATTGCCTGTCAGAAGAGGTGAGCCCAAATGCTACAGTGCTACTGAAATGTTTCCTTCACCCGAAGTATCTTTAGAGACCAAAAAAGGGAGCTCTGGGGTTGAAGCTGCTGTGTTGTCCTTGCCAATACAGGTGGCTTAGGCAGCTGGTGCACTGACTGCAGTGGAAGTCCATTTCCACAAGATAAGGATGTTTATGGAAAAATTATCATTGGAGGTCTCTTCACATGGGTGAAAATGTTATTTCATTGACTAATTCATTCAGGATTTTAAGGCACTATGATTTAAAGGATATGTCTGTTCTCACAAAAGTACATAGCATTGCTCTCTGTGCAACGTTCAGGAAAAACAAGCACTTAATCTCTCATTTCCTTCCCCGCTTAGCTGGTTGAGGAGCGTGTAAAGCACCACATCTTTGATGTTTCTGTCCTGGCAGCAGAATTGACAGTGTGTGGTGTCTCCCGAGTCAAGATGATCTCGTGCCCTCGCACATTGACTTTCTGGGATTAACAGAGCCTTAAGCAGTGGCAACTTCTGTGGCTGTAGCCAGGATAAAACTTGGCTGTTCACTGGGAGCTTTAACATGCGAGATGGAAATGCTTGGGTTAAAAGAATAACCAGAAACTCATACTTGAGAGGTTGTGCAGGTTCTTCTRCTAATCAAAGTACTAATGCCTTTCATATTATGCTAATCCCATTGTATTACATGTGTATAAACTGTACAAATATTGTAATTCCCTAAGTAATAGAAATAATATGTTTTAGCAGGGAAGAGGCCTTTCTTAAAGTGATAAGGCACTCTGTATAGAGCTGAAACCCGAATAAATGAACATATCCTAAGTCTTAAATTACTCTTCATTGTCAACCACTAAACTGCAAGTTACATTAGAACCTAATGTTTCATGATTGATTTTTTTGATTACTGTAATAATATAAAGCTGCATTCTTCTGCCTTTCTGCCATATCTTAATCCCATGCTACTCCAGGAGAGATCTTTGGCTGCTGTGTGCTGTCAGCTCTCTGCAAAGCCATGACACAACACAGAAATATGCAAGTTGAAAATTTTTCTCCAATGTTTCTTTGTGTTGCAGTGTAAGAAAGGACGATGGAATCAGGCCTGTAATCTTTGTAGCAGCAGATGCAGAGTTTGCAGTTGAAAACACTCCTGTATTTTCATGAACTTACAACTTTGTCAGTGAAGAAAGTAATTTTATTTTTCCCATAACTAGATTCATTTATAAGTGATCCAAAGTACATATCTCTTTTTATTATTGCATTTCAAAGTACTGGTACCAGAGGAAGATGATGTTTTCTTATCAGAAAAATAGATGAGCTGTGAAACTAACAAATGACTGAGCTCCTCGAATATAAGTACGTGTTTCACCTGTAGCTACTGTGTCTTAGCATTTGACAAAGGGTTGACAGCCCAAAATGTTCAGTTGACAAATCTTTCCATTCTCTCCCTGACCCCTCCTTACATGATCACTCTGCAGAGTTCAGACCTTGGCAAGCTGCAGCACCAATAAATACTGGATTATGTAGCTGAAGGGTAGAGCAGGTATCACAACAGGCACCATATATGAAATGCAGACTGTCAGGTGGATGACCTGGTGTCCGGGCATGTTTTACTTCAAACTACAGAAAAGGGGGTGGAGTTTGGTTTTGAATTTCTTTTTCCAGAATATGGAAAGGGMTATAAAGAAAAAAACCAACACAGCTCACCAAAGTAATCCATAGTCCTACTTCAGCCCATCAAAACTCTACTCTCAAATATTTTTTTTTTTTTTTTTGCTAAATTAATTTAGCAATGACAGAACCAGATTGCCCTGTGGGTCACACAACAGTGAAGCATACTCACAAGTCTGGTGCCTATTTGATTCTCCCTTCTGATGAATTAGCACTATAGATCTAGATGCAGGGACACTAGTAGTTGTTAAAACTCTACTGTTGTAATGATATAGCAACATCTTCATCTTCAGCAGAGAGAGAAAAATGGGTCCTTTGGACTAAACTTATTTCTCTTCTTTGTAGAAGTTATGGTTGCTTCACAACAAATAATCTTCACTAATACACTTAGAGTGAAGCAGTCTTTATAGACTTTTCATGGAGCTTTTGTGAAAGGGAGGGAAGAGTTATTTTTTCAGTGAGAACAATTTAATGTTTTGKTTTGGTATATTATCTGGATATAAAAAGGGCGTGCTATATAGGAAATAGCTAATGTTTTTTATTTTTAGTTATTGCTGTTTAAAAAAAATATTGCTTTAAAAAACATGAATCGCATGTGAGGTAAATTCACCAACTGTGATAAATTAAAGAGAGCCTCTGAAGAATTACCTTGCTTTAGAGTTTGTATTGTCTTCAACTTGCTTCTCAGTTTCTAAAGGGGTCTGAAGTCTTTCATGGCAGTCACCAGCAATAACATTGGCCACTTCTTAATACATACATCTTCACCCTCTTTTTGCAACCTTTGTCCTTCATATCAAGTTACAACAGAGATGGATTTTCCTTAAGCAATGCTCAGTAAACCAAAGCCGTAAACTCCTCTCTTTTTCTCCTGCTAGCCAGAGGAGGTGCGTGACAATTAATTTACTGTCGAAGTGTGAAGCAACTTGCCTCTGGAAATGACTGAAGGTGGGTTTTTCTCTTGTGGCTTGTTTTTTTTTTTTTTTTTCTTAGTCCTTGACGCCTTCATAGTTAGTTGCTCAGCATGAGTAACCTTAAGGAACTCAGGTTTCAGCCTTTGGCAGGAAAAGAAACTTTACAAGCAGTTGGCTGAAACCTCACAAAGATTTTAAGGGAGAGCTATGTGGAATATAAATCCAAACAGCAGTAAATTGAAATTGTCCATTGCAAACAAAATGCCTTTTTTGGTTTTAACAGCAAGCGTTACCTGCTCCTGTGCAGTATGGCAACTGGTTTCTGTAGTGGGGCAAGGGAGAAGCAGGGTTTACTGGCAGCTTAAATAATTAACATTTGAGCTTTATGAGGTTAAACGTGTTAACTAYAGGTTAATGTACAGAAAAACACATCAATGACTCTGAAATGCTTAGATACACTCCTAATGGCAGATATATGTAATTCAAATTAGTGCATTATTACAGTGCTACAGGTTCTTATTTTATCTGAAGTGACTCATTTTTGACAGCCCGGAGGGGTGAATTACTTTTACACACCTTTGTAAAAAATTTTAGTTAGAATATGGATAAGACCCCTTTACAGTACTTAAACTGTCAGATAAAACTATCAAAAGACTTTTTTATAAAAGAAAAATTACTTTAAATTCTATTAGCTTTTTTGTACAACCACTACCAAAAAAACCCTCGTTATCTTCTTTYTCATAAATGGGACCAAACTTCAGGGTAGGTCAGTGAGTGGACTACTCAGGTGCAATCAGAGCAGTTGTTTTATGTGGGCCAGAAAAATGGTGATATGTTATCTTGGCTTAAGCCTTTGCCGGTTTAATGATTTTAATGTGAAATCTGCATGTGGAGGGGACTGCATTTATGTGATGGGCAAGGGAGGAACTTTGTGTTACCTAAATACAGACTGAAGTCCCTCTCTAGTCAAAAGTGGAGGATAATTCCCAATAGGACTCTAGTTTAGGGCCTTTTGGTCCCCCCCAGAGGAGACTCTTCTACTGTGGACTAGGAGGAGTGAGGAGAGAAAAGCCACCCGAGTTTGGTAGGTGCTTTAATCTTCAGTGATTAATTTCTCCAGCTCTTGACTGTTTTCTAGAGGGTATCAGAAGGAGTCTGAGGAGGTGCTGGGGTCTGGTCACACATAACCCAACACTTGAGGAAAACTTACAAATGGTAGTACTGGACAAGAAGGAAAATACAATTGCAATAAACACGTGAAGAAGAGTGGTAAATGGCCAGTCTTGTGATATAACTATGCTGCAGATTGTATTCCTTGCAAGTGTGCTAATTAGTAGCCAGATTTGTCTGTCTACATCCTAAATGTTAATTGCCTACTTGAGCAGCAAGTCTGCTGTGAGTGTGCAGGGAGTTTACAGCTTCGTGTTGGATTGTTGGGCACTGTTTGCTCTGTGGAAGGAAACAGGATTTCAGAAAACTTCAAAATTTGATTTTTCTCTGGGTTGTTCTGAACATACCCTTAGAGGTAGTAAGCAAAAGCTTGGTATATACCAGCAATTTTTACTGGTCTGTGTACACGACAAAATCTGTCCAAACAAGCACTTGAGATTTTAAAAAAAAGCCATAGTGGTTTACATGCTTGAGACATGCAGCTGTTTCCCTGTTCATCCTCTTTGGTAAGAGATGCCTTAGACTGTCACTAACTACTAAAATTCATTTCCAGCATGCTGAGAGCGTGTTTTCATGAATYGAGGGTATTGTTGCTGGTAAGGTTGTTAAGAAACTGTGCTGAAAATAGCTGAGGAAATTATTATCTTGTCTGTCTCGGTTAGTCCTACCTCTCCTGACTTTTTAACATAGTGACAGTTTGAAGCATAACAGCTTATTAACAGCTTTGCTTTGTGTGTAGGGTGGAGTTCAATGGGGAAAAGAAATCCAAGTCTCCATAACAACAGTGAACCTAGAGATGAAGATCCAATTGTCATTAAAAAAATGCAATTTGCTTCCTGAACCTCATTATCGAATGACTTTTTGCATTTGTCCCATGCAAGTCGGCCCAAGCTGGTGTTTAGAACCAAAATGGACATCTGTGTGTCCTTAATCAGCTAAATACATTTCACTCCTCCAGGAGAGGTCTTACTTGTACTTTTTCATTAATCTTTCAGGGCTTTTTTGTGTTGGTTTTTTTTTTTGAAGTTTTCTCCTCCAGTCTCTGGATTTTGGACTGTTAGAAAAGGATGGCTTGTTGCTTTAGATTTGTGACTTAATTATCTGCTATATTTGCTTTGCAGTTTAACACTGACAATTCAATATCATTATAAATTCACTAATTTTATTATTCTGATTTCAGCTGTGACTTTATTTGATAATAGTTCTGTAACATTTCCCACTAGATCAATAGAAATGGAGTAGTTCAAGCGAAATAACGGGTTTCTTGAATGTTAACATCTGCGCCATTATTGTGCATTTGTGAGAAGAAGGTACTGAGGAAAACCCTTTAAGGTGATGAATTGATGTTGACCCAGCTCAGTAAAACCCCAGGAGCTGGTGATACCCTGCTGGGCACCCCAACCTCATATCGCACCTCACACACAGAAGAAAGCAAACTCTGGAGCAGATGATGTTGTAGCTCCTCTTCCCTAACCCTGGAGGCTTTAGCAAATGCTCCTCTCCTTCACCTATGCTCTCCCCGTCCCGGTTCTTGGAAGATGTGAGCTTGGATTACTCGATGTATCACTCCCTTTGCAAGGTCTTTGGTCAAATCGGGCCCACTCTTGACTGAGGGGATTTAATCCAACTAAGGTCATGTAGTCACGGTCATTGGTATGTAAAAAGACTTATTTAAATCATATTTAAAATGTATTCTGTGTTTTGCATCGGGTAGAGACTTGGGCACTGCTGCTAGCTGCCTCCCTTGATACTGAAGAGTTGAAGGAAATGCAAGTGTGTGAACTGTGACAATAAAGATGTATCTAATTAGGAAAAAATTGTCAGTCAACATTCACGTATCGGCGATTATAACAACTGAGCTGAGAGACATTCCCCTTGGCACAAGTCCAGAGAGGTGAAATGAGCTGAACCCGTTGCTGGTGTAACACAGGTGGTATTTTGAAGGTACAGTAGGGATCTGTCTTGCTTGTTGATCCCGAGCCAAGGAGCAGGCTCACCAGTACGTTGCCACCGTGCCTGGTAGGTGATAACCTCCCTATGGCACAACCGTGGTACGATCCGGCCCTCACCGGAGACTGGGCGAGTTGTTAAAATGGATGCGTTTTGGTGGAAATCCTACTTTGAAAAGGAGAGGATGTAGGAGAAGCTTCTGAAAGGTTGTATGATGCCCATGCTGTAGACCACGTGCCTGTGCCCTGGTCTCAGGGGCTGGCATGGGCACTGCCAGCACGGCCGTGAGGGATGCAGCCACGTGGGATAAGGCATGGACTCGGGTGTCCTGCCCGGAGGCACGCAGCACTGCCCAGCAGCGGGGGGCTGTTGTCTTCTGCTTCACAGTTGTCCTGGTTTTGGCTGGGATAGAATTAATTTTCTTTCTAGTAGTTGGTATAGTGCCATGTTTTGGATTTAGTATAAGAAGAATGTTGATAACACACTGATGTTTTTAGTTGTTGCTAGGTAATCTACTACTCAAGGACTTTTCAGTTTGCCAGGCTCTGCCAGGCGCACAAGAGGCTGGGAGGGAACATAGCCAGGACAGCCAGCCCAGCTGGCCAATGGGGTATTCCATACCATGTGATGTCATGCTCAGCATATAAGGCTGGGGGAAGAAGAAGGAAGTGGGGGACGTTCGGAGTGATGGCGCTTGTCTTCCCAAGTAACCGTCACGTGTGATGGAGCCCTGCTTTCCTGGATGGCTCAACACCTGCCTGCCCATGGGAAGCAGTGAATGAATTCCTTGTTTTGCTTTGCTTGTGTGCGCGGCTTTTGCTTTCCCTATTAAACTGTCTTTATCTCAACCCACGAGTTTTCTCACTTTTACCCTTCTGATTCTCTCCCCCATCCCACCAGGGGAGAGTGAGCGAGCGGCTGTGTGGGGCTTAGTTGCCAGCTGGGGTTAAACCACGACAGCAGTGTGCACAGTTTTGCATGCACCAAGGTGTGAGTTGTACTTGGTACTTCTGACTAAACTTACTTACGTGTCAGAGCAACAAAAATGTCAAAGAAATTGATGTACTACATTCAGTGTCCTCAAAGTTGACTTCCTCCAAATTCTTTATTTCCCAGGTGTGAAAACCTGCTCTTGCAAAAGATTGTGGGGCTCTTGCCATTGACGTTTTCTAGTCAAGCAGGGATTTCCTTTGAAATACTTCCCAGCTGCTTCAAACAGGATAGTGCTTATTGATTGCATCCTGTAAGACAGGCATTCGTGTTTCCTCTTTCCACCTTCCCCTAAGGAGAGTTTTATTTCATATATGAAAAAATCAACAGGAGCAAGAAAAGGAAAGCATGAGACGGAATTTCTGTGGAAGATTAAGCAGTTACTTATGCAATTTAAATTAGACTTGTAATAAATTTGTACAGGAAATGAATTTTATGGAAAAAGGATTGATTTTCATAGTGCTTTTTATTATTTGTTTCACTCATCGTTTTTATCTTTCTTCCTCTTATTTTTTTTAATCTGCATAGGATTAGTTTCTAATTAATTAAAACTCTACATAGATTGATTAGTGACTTTTAATCTTTGGTCTCTCCTCCCCCTCCACTGAGCCTTGCTAGTTGGTTTTAATTTTTTTTATATAGTTACTCAGAGGCAACAGTATAAGCAATATAAAATATTACTTTGCTGCTTTTCTGYGTTGTCAAAATGTGTTGGGCTTTTGTCCACTCATTGCTGAAAAACACCTTCCCCCAACCCACTCCAGTACCTGCTAAGTGCTTATACTGTTACCCTTGGTGGCTAAGCCCTGTTTATAGRTGTAAAATATTATTACTGCCTTGGTGCTAGGTGGAGCACTGAATTACTTTTGAGGAAGCAGCTTTGTTGTTCACTGAGGAAGTGTATCAACCACCTTGAAACTAAGAGAAATTGCCTTAAGACTGTAATAAAGAGCAGCTGTCCAGTCCGGCTTTCTCGATAATGTTATCCCGTAAGACTGCTGCTGTGGTCAGCGGGTCCTAGTTGTATGCACCATGCCAGGGATGAGCCCTGCAAACCCCTTGGCTCTGTTCGAGGCACCACTGCTCACCCTGTGGCTATATGGATCGTGGCCGCGGTGCTCTTCTACGAGCCGTGTGCCGGGTGAAGCTGCCGCTTCCCTCCTGGATGCGTTGGTTTGGGATTCCCACTGCCCGCTGGGTGGGAGTGCAGGCTGACCTCCTCGCATCCACCCTCTCACCTCCTCAGGCTTTTCACCCAACTTCCTACAGGATTGCTTTAATTTAGGTAGATAAACTTGACTTTATCTGCCATCATATCTGACACAAGAACGCTCYGATGTGTCTGAATCTGGACTATTAGTGCCATTTTGTCCAAGACATGCCCAAAAGGTCAAATGTGTTTGGACAATTTCTGAACTATTTATCTTGTACATGTTAGGATTTGGGCCACAGGCAATCAGCTGGCTTTCCAGTTAACCAAGGGTGAGCATGGGTTTGCTGGAAGGAGGTGACAAACTAAAATAATCAGCTATCTTTCTGGATGGTAATGCCCAGTGTTTTTAATGTTTTTTCTGTTTGTTATAGGAAAACTTTGACACCTGAAGGAATAATTACATAATGTCTATTTAACTTTGATATTCTGGGTTATAGTTGATGTGCACTAGTGTTTGGTCTGGTTTATTCATCAGTTTCAGGGGGAAAAAAAAAAAAAAAAAACCACCCACAACAACAACAAAAAACAGTTTAAAGGAATATGCTGCTTACCAGCATCCTTTCTGCTGCTGCCAATCATGCCACAGTATGAAACTGGAAGCTACTGTGGTCATTGAGTTCAGGTTTCTGCATAATGGCCCCTATTTTATATCCAGTAGGCCTGTATGTAGCATAGCAAATTGAAGTTGAACTTGGGCTCATCTACTCAGTGGATTAGAGCAGAACGTAATTCTGTGACAATATCGCCAGTCAGGTCATCTAGGAAAAAGTATTAAACAACGTAATGGCATGTATCATCTTTCTGGTTTGTCTAATTCTCACTTTCTCCTGTGAGTGCCTTTTTAATTTTCCTGCAGCATTTTAAGATATTAAAAAAAAAAAAAAAAAGGATTTGTTTTCAAACACACACAAAAATGTAGAGTAGCTTTGGTAAAGCAGAAGATTGCAAGTGTGACACTAAAGTTAAGGGTTAATTTTTTTTCTTTGAACATACAACACATTCCTTCAAAGTTATCCTGTTCTCCCTGTGAGTACAGCACCCCTATTGACATCAATTGGAGTTTAATACAAGCAGATATTGTGGAATAGACTTCAAGGGAACCTGTGTGACGATCAGAGAAGAGAATTTAACTCTTATTACTTAGCAACTGAGAAAATAAAAATTATATATTGGAAACTCCACTTGTATTCACAGATGACAAGACAGTGTTACAGGTACCTATGGCATGATTTTACTTCCAGTGGAAAGAAGAGACATAGCATTGAGCTCCAACTATCCAATTTTAAATGGGGGCTTATAATATCAAAAAAAGCCACAGGAAATGGCAGGAGGTGGCTGGTGTGGCTATAGTGTGAAACAGATGTTATCCTATAGGAAGGAAATCTAATTACCTCTCCTGGATGGGAGGAAGCCCCKAAGTCTGCATGTCTGCCCTTTTATATCTGATGATTTAAAAGCCAGTGGAGGCAATATTACCTCAATATTTTTAGTGGTCACTTTATCTCAGCAGACCTTATACTAGACCAGACATCATTAATCTGAGTTACTCTAACTTTCCAAAAGATCTAACATAAAACCAGCATAAAAGTATAAAGCCAGCAGAAATGCAGTGTATGCCATGTCAGTTGGTAGAACTATGTTAGTTCTGCCTAGTACAGGTCAGATTGGTTCCTCAGCAGCACACAGACCTGCTGCCCATTACTTGGGAACCAGCCACATGCATCTTTTGCAGATTAGTAGTAGAGGAAATAACATCGCTGAAATTCATGCAAGACTTTAAGTAACTGTGTGTAAGTCTTAGGAAAGAGTGGCCTCGTAGAGGGCCCCAAGCCCAAAAGGTAATTGGGACAGGGTGTATTTGACTACAGACTTCATGTAGCTTGTAGGCGTTGGTTAGTTAACTTCGGAAATTGCAATCTTGCATTTAAATCCTTGGGCTGTTGAGCTGCAGCAAGCCTCCTGGGGTAGAGACGCACCTGTTCTCGCGTCAGTAAATGATGGTGTTTGGCCCATGCGTTGTTCATGTATTCAAAGTACAAAAAGGGTGGGTGCCCAGCAAGTGAATCATGGAAATTCATAGTGTGAGTAGTGTGTGTGACGTGTCTCAAAACCCTACAGCCGGACTAATTAGTGCTGACAAAASTTTGCCTCGTCCCATGCTAACTGTGGGCTTGTGCTGCTCATATTGGGTTGACAGTGGAAGGTAGGAAAACAAACCTTTCGGGGATGTGACCGTGGTGGGAAACTCCAAATGTTTTCATCCCTTGCGTGCAGTGAGACTCTGACCCTGTGTGCTGGTGACCTCCCTCTGCTGGTTGCCACTGCACTGAATGAAAATGGAGCTGTATGTTTTCTTCACACAGCTTTAGCATGTTTTAATAATGGACAATAATACAAGTTTCCTTTCAAAATAAGAGGGAAAACAAACATTGTCTCAGCTGTTGCTGGAGGTTATAGTCAAAACATTATTTCTTTATCATTTGGTAGAAACAAAGCTGGCAAAATATTGATATGCAAGTTGCTTTATATCTTTCTTTGTCATTATTCATAGCCACCCCCTCCCATAATACTAAATTTCCCCAAGTGCCATCTGTCACTATCCTCTGTGATTAAAAAAAAAAAAAAAAAAATTAGAAATCAGTCACAAGACTATGTACAGCATCTGTGGATGCAGTAGCTGTGATAAAACCATCCTTGCTATTAATTTTGATGGCAAAATCCCACAATGGGTGGAAGTAAAGCATAACCTTCTTCCCATCATATAGCAGTGGATAGCTGGATAAATGGATGTAGGATACAGCTGTACAGAAAATACACGTCAATGTACATGGGTATTTAAGACCTGCTTTATCCTTGCAGCTTTTTATATTTCATCAGTATAGAGTAAAATTCAACAGGCTTTCATTAAGACTGCAGTGGCAGATTGACTTACTGTGAGGAAAAAATTCAGGATACCATGGGTTTTACTAGCATTTTTAAAAGTGCACCAATTGTAAGTTGACTTAATTTTTGCATATTCTTTTTGAAAATACAAAGATGCTTATTATGATTCTTCTGCTCCTTATTTATCACTCCTATATATGAACTGCTACATAGTTCAGTATTTCCTTTAAGATGGGGAGAAAAGACCTGAGACACAAATTCTTGATCAGAGTAACACCTTTACAAAATGTGTATGATCCTTTAGGGCAGAAATCCTTTACTTGCTCAAAAGGAAATGGCATGGAAAGATAGCAGTTGTAGTACCATCTCTGACAAGATATGAACGTAAGCATTACTTTATTTTTAGACTAGATCCTAATGCTTAAGTAATAAGTGCTGTAAAACAGATGCTTCTTAACTTTTAATAGTGTAAATATCTACGCTTTTCTAAGGAAAATAGAATCATATAGGTATCTACTTCAGTTTAAAAAAATGCTGTTTATAGATGTTTTCACAGGTTTCTTGTAGTGGTTGATTTCTTATTCATAAATTTCAACTTGACAAAAATGTCTTATTATCAAATGACTAAAAATATATTTAATGTTGACTGCTGCTATTGCCTTAAGAGTGTTGCTTCATCTCTTTGGTCTCTGATTAAATTCTGCTGTGAATAAAAATGGGTGGTCACGTATAAAGGTATCCAAACCCATAATTTYTGAAGGTGGCTAGAACCAGATGTGCAACTGCTCTTGCTGTAATAAAGCCAGTGATACAGATTTCAGAATTAGTAGATGTAAGAGTCAAGGCCATAAACCTCTCACTGATGCCCTTATTACCTCATGGATTAAATCAAAATACCTAGCTCTGAGCCCCTCTCAATTTCATCTGTATCTTGTGGCTAAAGCCAAATGCTGTAACAAAGGGTATTTTTTTAACTCTTAAATCATCTCAGGTTACCAGAGGAGGTTTCTTATATTGCACAGAAACTGAAGTTCTTTTCCCTTATGTACATCTCTCCCATCAAATGAAAGGTACAGAACACAAGATCATTCCAAAAACCTTGGAGTGTTGAATCTGGGACAAATCATATGTTTATCTATGTTTAAGCACCTAAAAGTGACATAGTAGTAGATAAGGGTTAACTCTAGCAAATAGTGGAAGTAGCTTTCTTTTGCAGGCCAGGAAAACATACTTAAAGTGTAAAAGGTAAATTAAGTGAGCTTGAACAAAGGTGAAATAATATGTTTCATTGTCTTTTTCAATTTGTGTTGCTTAGTCATAAAGTAACTTAGGCATGTGCAGTTTTAAACCTTTGTTATAGTCACTAGTGTATACATATCAAATTGAAATATAGTTAAGAAAAAACATCAGTCCATTCTGCTTAACATGATTTTTGTTCAGAAGTAAAAGTTTGTATCAGATATAAAAATAAACCAAGTTTAGGGTTGCTCAGATCACTCATTTATCAGACTCATTACTCCAGAAGAAATAATCCTGCAGGGTATGCTGAGACATCACTGCAGGTACAGCAGTCTCTCATAGTGAAACCCAAACCAAACTCTAGGGACCGCTGCTGTTGGTTGAGGATATTGAGTCCATCCATAGGAGCCTCCACAACCAAAGTAATTCTGGCCTCAGGAGGTTGGAGTCGAGATGTGGTGGTGCTTTGGGCTCAAGGGACATCGTTTTCCAGCTCCAGCCAGGAAATGCTGACTTTAAATGAGTGACTGGTGAACATCCCCAGAGAGGAGCTTTCGTGGGAAGTAATGAGCCACAGAGTCATCTGGGAATCCAGTTGATTGTGATGTGTAACGGGGACAATAATGAGGTCAGGCCTGGGCAGAGCGGTAACTTGTGTTTGCTGCTGGAAGTCCTTACTGACGTTGGGATGTGATGAAAAGTGCTGTTACCATTTACTGTGGTCTTTTCAGGGGGGTTTGTTTTTTTCTCTTTTAACTCTGAAGCCTCATTAGCTTCAACATTGCCCTCTACTATCAGATCAAGCTTCTGAATTGGGCGCTCTGATTTAGGGATTGTGTGGTTTTGCCACATGTTACTGTCTGAAATAGGAAGGATGTTTCTTATACCCTTTTTCCTTTTGTAACTGAAATGCAGACTGTTGCTGAACAAAGTGTTTCTTGACTGCGGGGGTGGAGGGAGAAATCAGAAATGAAAGATTCCTTAAGAGCCAAACTACTTTGTGATTTTAAAACAAAATAAAAATTGTGTTATTCATCTTTGCATTAGAAACCTGCGGAGACCTGACATCTCTTGGATAGTGGAAATGTTTATACAGTGTGTTTGGGACAGATGTGAGCTTGCTCCAACCCTTGCTCTGAGCTGAAAGGTTTTGGTGCATCAAGTATTCCTTTGATTAAATTCCATTTATTCACAAAGGATAAAAAGGCAATCATGTAAAAAGTCTGATTATTTTTTTTGAGCACAGTAGAAATCAACAGGAGGTTCTTCCTTTGCTAACCATTTCAAGCCTCTTGTGTAGTGAGCATGTTAAATCTTTTTTTCATCATATAATGCTACCAGGACTACTCTGCCTCTGTGTGGGTTTTCTGTTTTGTTTTTCCTTTCTTTTGGTGGTGGTTGGGAAAGTTTGGAGACGAATTTGAGTTTATTTTTAGGGGATGAGTTGGTTTGGTTAATCCGCTTTGGCTGTCTTCTGTGTGTTTTTTCTCTATCCTTTATGATCGCAGGCACATTGTTCCCTTACACAGCTTCACCAGTTGATACTCCAAGAAAATACTGTCTTTGATAGTTCTTTGGTTGCTAACTCCTATGGCTCCAGGAGGAGGCTTGGGTTTTCTTACATAGATCCCAAAGTAGGTGCGTACACCACTAACGTAAGGATAGAGGGTAACCACCAGCACTGTGATCTTGTGAACGCACTTGCGTCTCGGAACATGCAAGCTGCCATCTGCAGCGCCCTGCACTGGGAAATGCTTGGATTCCCCCGTTCATTCTCACATCTTGAGTTTATCTGCTGTACTTCAAGCGCTGTCATGTGAACAGCAGTCCCAGAGAGCCACAGGAGGAGTATGAACGGCTTTGTACTCGGCACTTGTGCAAGAAAACCTGACAGACTCTGGGAAACAGCTATTTGCTTTTCAGCTAGAAGCAGTGTTTATTTTGACAAAAAAGGAGAGTAGCAAAATGAAAAGTTCTCACTACTGTCGTAAAAATTTCAACATACACTTAGGTAAAAGACTGGGAATATTGTACCCTTTATACTGTTAGAAAAATGTCATGTTGCGTCTTTAAAGAACAGAAAGTATAAATACCACAAAAGTGCTACACTATATGTCAACAAGTGTTACAGTTAATTTTAAAAGAAAAAAAGAACAGTGGGAATAGCCCTCTACAACAGGGAATTATTGCTTTGAGGTTCATGGGCAGCAATTCCTCTATCACGCCTCGAGCCAGAGTCCTGACCGCATCCCAGGTAATGGAGTAAAACTGTAGAAATCCACTGGGGCCAAATGCGGAGGAGGTTTTGCAGCCTCTTCAGTCTGTGGTGAGGGCCAGGAGGGGGAGAGAAAAGTGGGAGCATGAGTCAAACTGGGAGGTTTTTGGAGCAAGGTTTTGCTCCTCAATCTCTGTAATCAAGTATGAGGCCAGCTGAAGTCTAGGGAAAAAAAATCCCATCTCCTATAACAGCTTGGCCCCTGCAGTGCTGGGCTCATTAGGGTGTTGTCTGACTATGTGCTATGTAGGGGGTTTTCTTGGTTTGTAATTTAAATCAGACATACAAATATAAAAATGGAGCAGTCAAACACCATTTATTGCCTGAAGGGCTGCATATCCTTGCAGAATTGGATGGGTTATACCAAGGCATCACCACAGAATTTTCAACTCTGACAGCCTTATTCATACTTTGTTCAGGATACACAAAATATCCTTACAGCCCTTCTGAACTTGAACAGTCTCTGACATGCTGTTTTGTATAAATTGACTCACTTATCCATTTACTGGTTTTGTAGGGAAATTTCTGTGGTTTTGCACAACTACACAGCAGCAAATGCTTCTTGATGCAAATTGCCTCTTCAACACATGGACTGGGATGGAAGGGGGTGGGTGTGTGGTTTTTTGGGGTAGGTTTTTTTTTTTTTTTTTTTTTTTCCCTAATGGTGTCATGGGTATCTTGGAAAGATAAAGCCTGTTTGCATAGGGCAGTGTCAAGTCAGTGAGTAACGTGGCTTTCCCGCAGCAGGCAGATGGAGCATGGCCTGGCATTGCTGTGTTTCCTGTTGATTTGCTTCCATGTTGTAGGGGCAGTTTAATTATTTAGAGGAACAGAAAACAACCCCATAACCTGATGGTTAGAGGGCTTGCTTGTGACAGCCTGATTCAAGAGACAAAAAAATTAAAATACTAAAATATTCATTGGACCATAGTGGAAGAACAGGGTGTCCTGGTGCTTGTGGCCTCTCCTGCAAAGGGAGGAGGTGAGTGCAAGTCCTATGAGGAGGCTCTCCTTGAATCCATGTCACTCCATACTGGATGGTGCTTTTGGTTTCAGTAAAAGGGGATCTTTGCCCCCTCATGTATCCATTTATTATTTTCCTTGAGGGAGTGGGGTGAATGATATGACCCAAAATGGAACCAACTTATTTTTGTTTGTCAAGAAAAAAAATGAAAACTTTTCCTTTTGGTTCCTTCTAAACTGGTTGTTCATTTTTTCAAATCAGGCTCCACACTAGCAAATTGATTACTGATGCAGCCCTATTCAGATTGTTTTAATTAAATGTTTATTTGTTTTCACAAACCTTCTTGATAACTTTTCATAAGCTGTTATCTCAATTAAGAAAATGACTTTGTACTTCATGTAATCCTACCATGGTGGTATTTGTCCTTTTTTTTAAGTGAACTTGTAAATGTTTTTTTCCAGCAAAATTATTAGGTGAAATGCACTCAACAGACTTAAATAGTTTGGCACTCCTGATGGGTAGCCCAGCCTCTTGAACTGAAGATCATTTTTCCTCTCTAGAGGTTTCCTTTGCGCTCGTCAACAAAGCTGAATCATAGTGTTACATTACTTCCATGCACTTCTAGCCTTGTAAGACTAAGGTCCAAAATAAAAACCAGCACATACTCCCTGCGGTATGTGTGTGGAAGTGTGCCATCCATCACACCTGTCTGTGCCAAGGGTTTATTTCCACTGGATGACAACTGTATGAAGAGTTCCCTTTTCATGAAAGGTAGATTTTCTGTCTTTAGAGTTTCTTTTAATCTAACTCTAAGCAAACCCATTGACTTTCTAGAAGATAATTTCCACTGTCAGTAACCAGGAGGCAGAGGTGGGATCTCGGAGAAGGGAATGGGTGTGAAAGCACTCTAACCATTTTCTGCAGTCACGGTTACTGGGACAGCTCAAGGACTTATTTCCACAAAGCAGGTACCAGGTTATCCTCCCCTGCCCACGCTGAGGAGAAGCTGGAAGTACGGATAGCAATTAACTCTCCCTCGGTGCCAGTTGTGCCTGTTCTCAAGTGCGGCTCGCAGGTTTGGTGGGTGCACACACAGCCTGACGTGTTTCTGCAAGAAATTGTTTAGCGTTTGTCCTGCAATAGTAAATCTGAATCCCTTTACTAGTGGATGTAGTCGCTTTATTCAGAATAAAATGAGCTCTTTAAAGGGTTTAACTTTGCTCTATTATATGCCCTATACAGTGTAGAAGAGCAATTTTTGTCTCATGATAATAGGCACCTATATTAGAATATAAATGATGTTCATGGCTTTTAGGTGGCACTGCATACAGATTAGCAGCAGCTCCTGCAACATATGGAAAACTAAAGAAAATCTGAGCATTTCTGGGGCAATCTTCTGACTGCTGCTTCTTTTGCTATGTTATTTTTTCTACTTTTAAGGCTTTACATGGTTTTGCAAAAATTAAGGCTGTTTACCAAAAGCAGCCATGATGTTTTTGAGAGTAAAACTTCTCCATGGATAGAGAGGATCCCTTGCAGCATATGCCATAGGGCAGGATGTGGGGGGAAACAAGGCATCTGTAAAGGAATTTTACCTTCTGAAACTGCTGAGTTCCTTGYGCTTGGCAGTGGGGACAAGATACAAAATTATACAGGTCCTTGGTACTGTTCTGCTGCTGGTGCTTAGGGGTAGCAGTCAGGCCAGCAGAGCAGTATTTGGTATTAGCCAGAGGAAGCAGAAAAGAAAGAGCATAATAAATAGTCAGATTTGTCTTTGTGCTATATATGCTGGCATATATTCAAGAGGAGACTGCTTTTAACATTTAAAACATGTAACTGGTCATGTTTTTCTGTTACGCTCTATTTTCTATCTTATAGAATCAGAAAAAATATTCAAATCCTATTCCAACATTATTTAGAAAACTTGATTATTCAGGTGAATGACATTTCAGTAGCTAAAAACTTTTTAGTGACCATGCAGAAGCTGAATACATAACTCGATAATACACAGCCTGCTTTTTTTACTCACAAGTGGTACTCAAAGTAAAAACTTCTGAGTATTCTATATTTGAGGTAAAAATAGCTGTGTCTATAGAGGTTTCTAGAAAGTAGAGGCACAACTCTGACTAATTGTTTGTTTATGATTTTATATAAAAAGAATATTACCACATCCTCCAATTTCATATCTCATAACAGCAATTTATCATTATGTCATTGCAACTTAAGATATTTTTTTTATTTGACAGGAACCATAAAACTTTTGCTTGCTCTCTCCTTTTTGTACTGCTTCTTTATTAGATTATAGTCTCTGCACAGTGGGGAGCCGTGTTGTCTTTTACATTTATATAGTACTTAGTTTCAGTTGTACCCATAGGATGCTAAGAACAGGAAACAATAAGACTTGAAGTAAAACCGTAATGTGTGATTAATACGTGCCAGTASTGCAGCTGGGATCCCGGTGACTCTAGCAGTGGGAACTGCAAGGGTGGCTGCTGCTCAGCCACGCTGTGGTATGGGACTGATCCCCCATGCCATGAAGAAAAGACTTCAAATATAATATCATCTCTTTGACCGAGTAATTCCTTCTCCACTTTAGGATGCAGCCGGTAAAAATTTGAGTGCATTGAAGTCGGTTGTGGGTATCCAGAAGGCCTGTGGATATCCAACTGCTCGGTTTGCAGAATTGTATGACCAAGCGTGACTTAAAACAAAATCAGTTTGCCCATTTTTTTTTTGAAATGTTCAGCAAATCAAAAGTAAAAATAATATAAACATTGTCTTTGGATTTAAGCAATTTACAGATTTTATAAATTAAAAAATAATCAAGGGAAATGTCAAAACAAGTTGCTTGGTGTTGAAAAGTTCATGTTTCAATGTCAGGAAGCTTTTGAGGTTTTTTCCACTTTTTTTCTTGAAAAAAAATAACATGAGCAATGTAGCAGAAGTGAAGCAAGTTACTTAAAAAGTTTTAGTGTGGGTGAATCTGCATTTTTTTACTCCCAAAGAAACGTTTGCTAAAGCTATTCACATTGCTCTAAGACCAACCTGTTATGGGAGCAGTGGCTTTTCTTTTCTGTATCTGAAGGGACAGAGATTGAACAGTTCCTACCATGGTCTCCCTCAGCTGGTGGTGCTGGCAAAGCCCTGGCAGCAAACCCAGCTCCCCCTGGAGCTGGTGGGTGGCATCTGGGGTTGTAGGGTGGCTTCGGTTTGAGCAAGGATAGGGTGTGAAGTGTCGCCAAAAAAAATGCTTCCTTCCAGAAGGTAGAGGCTCTAAGAAACTTTTCCACAATAAGGGATCTTCCTTCAAAATAAGTTGGATTTTTATGGTGATATTTGAGGACTGTCATTCTACACACGTAGATCTGCTGTTTCATGGGAGTTTAGGGAGCCCTAACTTTGTATGTGAAAGACATTCAAAGTCTACTCTGACTTGAATAATTCCAGCATAAAAGTAACACAGCTGTGTTTGAAAGTAGACCAGATGAAGAAAGACTCTTTTCCCTTTTCTTCATTCCTCCCCAATGTGTCTCCTAAGACAGAACAGGGAAGCGGCTCGCTTGCAGCAGGTAACCCAGTGTGATTTGGGCAGAAAAAGGGGCTTGGCTGATACAAACCTTTCAGCAGCCCCGGGTGACCCCACCAGATCCTGTAACCTCAAGTCTTTGTGGTCTGAGGTCCTGTGGCATCAGGCTCCCCTTGCACCACGAGGGGTTTTCATAATGTGACTTTATTAGAGAGGGGATCTCTGTTACAAACTCTGTGWTATAAACAGCCTTAGTAAATTTTAAAAAATAACTCTAAATCTACCAGTAAGGCTTCAAGAATAATAACAGAATAGTGTAACTGTTTCACTGCTCAAAATATTACTATTTCAACAGCATATTTAAGACTGCCTTCATACAAACTTAAAATGAGCTGTAACACCTTTTAGTTATCAGTTCTAAGTGATTTCAAAGTAATTCTTGACTATACTAATAATTCATAACTACATGAAAGTATCCAATTTTAAATTAAAAATTACTGCCTTTGAAAAAATTTTTTCTTGTTTAAAACCTGAATGTAATATCTTTTCAGGTTGTCTTTGATTTTGTGTCATTTAAAGCACCAGTATGTGGCTTTAATGTTGATTTGCTTTCAATGCTAAGTATGTTTCTAAATTTAGGACCAAATGTAAATCGGAAATGCGATAGTATGAATTGTCACGTAAAAGACTTTATAGTCTATAAACATGAGCACAACTGTGGAATGCAGGGACTATTTTAAAATGTTTTATTTTCTGAGGGGAGTAGAGGCTGATACAGATTCAAGATGTTTTAGCAAGTCCTCTCTCAATCCCTTGAGTGACTCCACTCCAGGAATAGCCCTGTTGCTTGCTTTTCAAAGCAAACAGATGTAGAGTGAAATCCGTGGAATTACTACCACTTACTCCACTGTATTTCTCTTGAGGCTGAAATTTTTCTTTATTTTTTCGGCTCTCTGCATTTTTGCATTATAACAGCATGTATTGAAAAGAGCGTTAAGTGCACTTCATATGATCCTTCCAAGTGTTGCCCTTAAATGAATGCATGGGGAGCTGGGAGTGCTGGGGCAGGGACCAGCTTGGCCCAGTTAACCAAATCATTCTCCGCTGAATGGGATGGAGAAGCATGTTCCCCATCAGCGGTAGCTGTCAGCCTGGGCTGGGGATGTGTATTGATTCCTGAGCTTTCCTAACATTTGCTTTGACTCTCATATAATATTTCAGAGTATGGCAAAGCCAGTTAAGATACTTTACAGCTTGTAACGTGGATTGCATTCAGCGTGTGCAGGCTCTGAGCTCAAAAGCAGGACAAGCCCCACTGCTTTTAACGGTTCTCATCATGCAGGATGCCAGGACGATGGCTCTGTGAGGAAAACTGCTCCATGTTTGGCAATGCAAAGGACGTAAAGCAAGAATGGGATGCATTTCAAAGAGGTGTTCTGCCTAACGTTTATTTGAAACCCACAGACTGACTTAATCAAAGAAGGAAAAGTGAATTGAATAGGTTCAGTGTACTTGGAGTAAGTAATTAACTATTGGTTTTCTGACAAGATCACACTTGATGGCCAAAACCTTTGAATAGGAGCAGAAAAAAGAAACTGGCTTGATTAATTAAACCTCAGAAGTGCCTTCCTCATCACTGTTGCTGTCAGGGAATCGGGAGTTGAGATGGGCTAGAAAAAGCAAGTCGGGTTGCYGTACTGCCCTTCAAAGAGCGGGGACTTCATTCAAGGAGAGGCTGTGAATGCCTTCACCAAATTCCTTGTCTAAAGGAGCATTAAATCTAGTAAGGGATAAGCTTGAGAAACAGACCCACAAAGTGCATTCTTCCATGATTATTCTTCTGATTATTCTTCTGATTATCAGTCATGTTCCATATTGAATAAAGCTAACAAATTATGCTGTAATCTGAAATAATGCGAGCAGCTTGATAGAGGTCTCAGAGCTGTATGAGCTGGGAGGCAGCGGAGCGTGGCCGGAGTCTGGGTGCTGCAGCCCATAGCTGCTCTTACCCCCTGGATGGGGGCAGTTCTGGGAGACGTTACATTGCACTGCCTCTGCTCCCCCCTCCCCTTGCCTCTGCACAGCTCTTGGGGCAGTTTTTTCAAAGGCAGTTTTTTTCATCCCTTATGAAGTGGGAAAAACTTTTGAATCTAACAGTTTTGCAAGATAATTTCTTGTATTTCTCAGCCACTCCTCCTTTGCAATATGAACAGGGAACTTCAAGTTTAAAAGCAGTCAATTAAAAAAAAAAGTGTAGCTTATTATAATGTAAGTAAACATCAGGGGTACGAGAGCAGGGCTTTTTTAATTAGTGTTCTAAAAAAAATATAAGGCCAACTTGTAATAGGTGTTCTGAATAAAATCGCAATTTTCTAAAGCTAGTGTCTTACTCTGGGGTTCCCTGCCACAATGCAAAATTTCATACTTTAATTTTTTTTTTTTTTGCTTTGTGTAATGTCTCCAAATGGGCCAGGATCTCCATAACCATTGTGCTGAAGTCCAAGCCAAGGAGTTTGGGTCAGGCAGGGCAGGAATCAGCCTGGATGTGTGTATCCACCCCTCTGTAGCCACAACAGCAYCGGTGGCTGCTTTCTTCCTCTGCCTGTTCCTCAGCATCTGCCCTGTGGGCTCTCCAGTGGCTGCACCGTTGCTTTTTGTATTCCCCGTGGAGCCTGCTCCTTACGTGCATCAGTGAGGCTGAGAGAGTTTGCTTCCTCGCTAGRAAAATGTTCACCATGTCAATGATTAGGGAAACTGGAATTAATGAACACATGAAATGTTACTGCTTGGCTGCTGTTTCTTGTGATGTTCCCTTTCTGTTTCATTAGGGACGTATCCTGCAACTGCATCTGCTGTGGTGTGTATGCCCATATAGGTGTTTTGTGTGCCCTTTTGTATATGCCTGCATACCTTACTTGCTTTATCTATTTTAACTTTAAATATGACAGAAGAAAGAACATAGCAAATCTCATAACTTTAGCTAGATATTTGGTGTGTCTATTTCCTGTAAATATGCTGCATTATTGAAAGAAAAACTTACCATTTTCTTKTGTTCAAACTAAAAATGGTATGTCTTGTCACTGGTAAAGCCCAGTTTATACAGATTATACTTTGAGTTTCTCTAAAATTGAAATGCACRTACAATAAGCTCTTTTGTGTTCAGCCTGGCTGAAATGCAATAAGAAAATTGTATTTCCCGGCCTTCATTTCTGCTCCATTACCAATGCAGAAGGCAGTGTGGTAAATACCAGTGTTAGCAAGAAAGGTTGTCACTTAAAAAGCAAGTTTAATATTCAATTTCTTCTCTGTAAATATATACAATTGGATTAATATAATTCACTGGGGAGCAGTGCTTTTGACTTTGAAATTTGCCTTTTAAGGCCAAACTATAAAATAATCCCTTAAATTCACCTTTCCTGGARCATCTGAACCAATCAGACCTGCTATTTCCTGGTAGTCCAGAAAAAAAGGTGACGAAGTCAGAAGAGGTCTGCTGTATGCTAGACCTGGGTAGTACTTGTTGGAAGCTCTCACAATACTTATATATACTGGAGCATCATCAAATTATCAGCTGTCACACTAGGAAAGAGGCAGTGGCTTTCTTTTTCTTACCTTTCTAARCCATTATCGAGCTGCTCTAATCTGCAGTGTATCTGGATTTACCCTGGAGTAAAGGCTGTTGCAGGCTAGGGCTTCCAGGAGAGCCGTTCCCTACCCACAGCAGCACAGCATCCTTTGTCCCAAACAGCCCATACCCTTCCAAGGAGGACACRTGGGTCTCTGTGCTTGAGCCACTGCTCTCTGCTCTGCACTTTGTGGGGGTGAGGGAGGAGCGCTCCTTCCTTTGGCCTCTTGCTGAAGCAAAGGCTCRGTGGAGGCACCTCTCCTTCAGGTTTGGAGCTGCTGCAGAGATAAGTGGGGCAGTGATGTAGGGCTAAATGTAAAATTAGAATCAGTGTTTTGTAACTTGCATGTGTATTGGGTTTGCATGGCAAGGATTTGGTAGCAGAGGGGCCGCAGGGGTGGCTTTTGTGAGAAGTTGCTAGAAGCTTTCCCTATGTCCGATAGAGCCAATGCCAACTGGTTCCAATACGGACCTGCTGCTGGCCGAGGCTGAGCCCATCAGTGCTGGTGGTAGTGCCTCTGTGATAACATATTTCGGAAGGCGGGGGAGGGAACCCTACCACCTGCGCAACACCAGCAGCAGTCAGAAGAGAAAGGAGTGAGAATATGTGAGAGGAACAACTCTGCAGACACCAAGGTCAGTGAGGAAGGAGGGACAGGAGGTGCTCCAGGCACTGGAGCAGAGATTCCCCTGCAGCCCACGGTGAAGACTGTGCCCACAGAGGACCCCATGTCTGAGCAGGTGGATGCCCAAAGGAGGCTGCGACGCTGTGGGAAGCCCACACTGGAGCAGGCTCCTGGCAGGACCTGTAGAGAGAGGAGCCCACACTGGAGCAGGTTTGCTGGCAGGACTTGTGACCCCGCAGAGGACCCATGCTGGAGCAGTCTGTTCCTGAAGGACTGCACCCTGTGGAAGGGACCCACGCTGGAGCAGTTTGTGAAGAACTGCAGCCCGTGGGAAGGACTCAGGTTGGAGAAGTTCATGGAGGACTGTCTCCCGTGGGGGGGGCCCCACGCTGGAGCAGGGGAAGGGTGTGAGGAGTCCTCTCCCTGAGGAGGAAGGAGCAGCAGAGACAGCGTGTGATGAACTGACCACAGCTCCCATTCCCTGTCCCCCTGTGCCACTGGTAGGGAGGAGGTTGAGAAATCAGGAGTGAAACTGAGCCTGGGAAGAAGGGTAGGGGTGGGGGGGAAGGTGTGTTTAAGATTTGGTTTTATTTCTCATTATCCTACTCTGATTTGATTGGTAATAAATTAAACTAATTTCCCCAAGTCAAGCCTGTTTTGTCCGTGACAGTAATTGCTGAGTGATCTCCCTGTCYTTATCTCGACCCATGAGCCTTTTGTTATGGTTTCTCTCCCCTGTCCAGCTGAGGGGAGTGACAGAGCAGCTTTGGTGGGCACCTGGCATCCAGCCAAGGTCAACCCACCACAGTGCATAACCTGATATTGCGCACACAAGCAGTGGTGAAACTGCCAAATTTCTTATATATTGTCTTCTGTACATTGTTGCACCAGTTAGATGCAGAAACCCTAGAATTTGTTAAACATCAGTCAGCCCACGTTATTATATGGTATCTTCTACTCATAAAATCTCTATTACAACAGCTAGATTTATAAAGCACAGGAGTCAAAACCATCGGTAATTATGCAGGCGGCTGAGGCGGCAGCCCCGGCCCCCGGGGCGGCTGCTCCTTGCCCTACGCAAGACTTGCACTTTCTGTAGTCCACATCTCTTGTGCGTGATCCACTGCCCCTTCCAGCCAGAGGCAAAAAGACACTTTTGGAGCAGCTGCAGTTTTTCCTTCAGGTGTGCTGTGAGGTACAGCTCCTGCAGTGCTGGTTAGGAGGCTGCCCTGGCAGAGTGCTGGGGTTGGAGGGGCACCAGCGGCTGGCATGCTCCATGGTGTAGGTTTCTGCGTGCACACCAGCACCGGCGTTCTCGTCTGCAAGCACTTTGTTCCATAAATACCAACCCAAGCTCATAATTTTATCTTGTTTTACGCATGCTTCTCTTCTTGTTCCTCTGGCAGGACAGCGCAAGTGAAGTGTGCTGCTTCACATGTTATTTCAGAACGGGTGTTTCAGTGGTGCTACGTAAATATAACTACATTTAGAAAAAATAGGAATAAAAAATGCTGTATGCAGCTGAGTTAATGTTGCTATAAAATCTGAATGCATTCTTGTTTTTCTAATGTTTGAGCTGAAAATGTGATATCGAATTATCTTATTTACCTTTGTACTTGAAGTGTGTGTAAAAATTAAAAGCCACTGCTCTTTAGAAGCAAATATCAGTCCACTTTATCTTCCTGATGTACTGTAAACTGCACACACAGAGGAGGTTAGTAGCTGAATGGGGGATGATTATGAAGATGAATGAGTGGCCGGGAGACAGAGTCAGTTTAATGAGCTGAGCAGTAAGGAGGCTGTAATTTTTATAGATTAGCACTGAACTTGTCACTTTACCGGCTGATACAACAACTTAGTTTCAGAATTACAGTATGTCAGAAATGAGCTCAACAAGCTCAAAACCAGTGGCAATCTGATTATCTCCCACATAATCCAAATTACAAGTGTAGTTCTCCTGAATGTGTATTGCCTCTTCCTGACACTTTATCTGCTGCAGGTAACAAGCAGAACCCAGAAATATGCATGATTAGTTGTATGTCAGATAACTTTTAAAGTTTTCCTTTCTGTGCCAGCAGAGCCTCCGGGCAGCCTCCTGTTCCCAGGCTCCCTTGTGCCGAGTCAGCTTGGCACATCGGCAGACGTCTGCCCCAAGGGAAGCAGCCAATGTCGGGAAGGAAACCGTGAATTCCTAGGACCACCAATTTCCTAAAGGAACTGTTGAAGATACGGTACTTTCTTTTGTTATCATTGCTTTGGGTCCTTGTGCTAGTCTTTTAGCTACCTCCTACTACATCTGCTCATCTCTGTGCAGGTTTGTCAGCAGGGCTYGTGGGCTTTGGCTGCTCAGTAAGAGCTCCCAGTCCAACAGGCGGACGGTGGACTTTCCTTTCCCTGTACTGCTGGATTTGGAGGCAGAGGAAGCTTGTGATCCTTTAGTGTGTTAGCGACAACTGCTTGTCCCAGCATCCCCAAGAAACCCATGCTTCCCAGCATCATTGGGCATGTAATGTCAATGTCTTAATTGACCTTGGGGATGAGGACTGCTCCAGGTTTGCTCTCACCACAGGTCCACTTGGTATGGGTGAGCCAAGGACCTGGTTCCTTTTAGGGAAGGCAGCAGCAGAACAAACACCTAGGCTGATTTATTTTTCACAAACTGAGCGAAAGCCATGAGCCCCCGGTCTGGCACCATTCCCAGAAGTGTTATTTTACAGGCATGATGCTTTTGATAACAGCATCGCTTCTGGAGTAGCGTACAAGGGATAATTATTGTTCCGCAAGCAGATGACAGTGTTGATTTCTCCCCCTCATAATTCACTCGGGATGATTTGTTGGAAGGAGTGTTTTGGTTTTAGACAGCTCTGGGACAGGAAGGGGGAAGGCCAGATTTGGGTTTATTAAGACAATGGGAATCAGTAATTCTGGAGATGGCTCCTGCAGCCAGCTGTAGACAGAACTATTGTGGCTCTGTGTGTTTTTGGGGACCTGAATTTGACTTTGAGCCAAGCCGTGGGCAAGAAATGGTGCTCTAGTCCTCTCTTCTGGCAGTGTTTCCCTTAGAGACTGTTTTACAAAAGGATGTATGTTAGCAGTGTGGGGTTTTTCATGTACCATGGTAAGATTTTTCTACTCGTGTCTGCTCTCAAGCCCTTCTCCTGGGTGGTTAACCTTTCCAGTGAACACATACTTCATTCCAAAAGCTTGGATTTCTCCTGATATTTACACTGCACAAGTGCAGCAAAGGCAGTAAAATCCAGTTAATGTGAACATTGGTTTTTCCTTCCCTCAGCCACTCACCTGCCATTTCACCCTAGGAATTACTTTTACCCTCTGTCTCTCCTTTGCCTGTAAAACCAGAGCAATGATGATGTTTGCCTTTGTTCAGCCCCCTGAGAGTTTCCAACTGCTGCAGGGTGTTATATAGGCACTATTACTACTATGTATCTTTAAGTAAATAATTTCACTTGTAGTAAATAGCAGTAACTCAGTAAAACTATTTTTTTAAAATAAAGTTATCCTCCACCATATACATTAGCTTCTTGATAAACAGTTTTGCCAACAGTTGTCAGCAGCCAAAGGCAGAGGGCTCCGTGCTGCCCTCGGGCAGACTCAAATCCTGCCATGCTTCCCCCTACACCTGCCCCATCTCCTCATCCCATCTTCTGATTTTGGATCATGCTCTCAGGAGCGGTGGGTCCTCAAGAACATGCAGATGTGACCACACGGCTCTTGATGACTTCTGCCAGCACATGAAAGCAAGGATTTTAAAAATAATTTTCCCATGTGCTTTCTGAGCATTAGTTAAGTAACAATGTTAATCTGTCAAGACCTGAACAAATGAATCAGTGGTATTTTTTTTTGTTGTGTGTAATCTTGTCTTTTTAAATGTAAGTGCCTATTTTTTAAATGACCCATTTAAAAAAAAATAACACATTGACCTTTTAAAACCACTGTATGCCAGACCTTCTTAAGAGATTTGGCACTGACATTTTTGTCATAATGGAAGATTCATTAAGGTCAGTGATAAATTTGCTGCAATAAATACAGAAGAATTAAGAGCTCATCAGCATTACCACAGCGTAATGCTCAGTGGATTGAATTATGTACTTAGAAAGATGAATCTGTGGCAATTGGCAAGCTTCAAGAGGAAAGCTGTATGTGTGCATGGACATGTGCATGCACGTGTGTGAGAGGGAAAGCAGAGGAAATGAGGGGATGAAAAAGGAATTTAAGAAAGCAAAAGATTTTTTCACTCATTTTGTAGTCCAGTAATATTTAGACTAGTCATGACAAATAGTATGATCGTACTCTTATTCATTGCCTTGTAATCGACATTTCTTGTGGTAAATGCTGTGGTATGACTGGGTATCCATCCTGCTCTCCTTCCCTCGCAGAGTACACACTGCCTTTTAAGCCATATTTAGTGCAAACAACAGTATTGATCGTGATTGATGAAGCAGCGTGAGAGGGTCAACCCTTTACCTGCCCCCTAGAGTAATTGGGCTGCAGTTTGTTAAAGGGTAACAGAAGAGATATTAAAAATGAAGAAATGCACTAAGTGGCTGTGAGCTTTGTTCCCAGCTGTTCAGAACATCTATTCCGTAATATGGAGCATCAATCTAATTCTCTGCACAGAGTAGGAGCGTGGCAAGTCAAACGCCTCCGATAGGCAGTCCTCACCAGCAAGATACAATGTTCAATTTAAGGAAAGATTGAAGAACATCAGTCTTCCCTTAAAACAATTTGTACAGAATAAATTTGGCACTTGCCAGCTATTCCCACAGAGGGAAACTGATAATAGGACAGAGAAAATCATGTAACATGATTTAGGATTCCCAGAATGGGATTACYGTTGGTAATAAAACAGGAGGGAGGCGGGAGAGAGAAGAAGAGAGCTGACAGTAAGCTTGATGTTAATTCAGAATGCTCTCAAACCCCTGGAAATTCATCGGGGCTGTGGGTGCTGGATACCTCTCAGCCCGAGGACTCGGTCTGAGTGCGGGTTCAGCACACTCGCAGATACTTGCTTTGAGAGCATCAGGTGGAGCTGCTGGGTGCGAGTTCCTTTGAAAACCTGGCCCATAGGGCTTATGTATCCTTTGCAGGATGCTGAAAACTGGTGTCAGCCGCTGAACTAGCACACACATAGCTTGCCTTTTGTCTTTTCTTTTGGCAAAATCATTTACACGACAAGTTCAGCTGCATCTGTGCTGACATCCCGTACTGGTAATAAAAAAACTTCTGTGAAGCTTAAAACTAGATTCTGCTGCAGGTCACCCAGGTCAGCCCCTACATACCACCTGCAGCAGACTGACTGAGAATTTCTTCTAAGGGCATCTCTTCTATGCCGCTTATACCGCGTGGCAGCTGATTTTATTTATTTGCTGTGTAGTTAAAGGTAGAAGTTGCCCTATTTGAGACTGCTTGCTCCATCTTCTGAAAGGGAGGATCAAGTGTAGCAGATGTTAAGTGCACAAATTCACTTCAGGACCCAACTAGCTTTAGCTGCCCTTATGCAATTATTACTTATATAGTGTAGCATATAAACCATGTGCCCAAGTCTTTTTTTTGGGATCTCAGCTGTATTGCAGTATAAATTGGAAGGATGTGCAGGTAATGATGGTGGAAGGCATTTTACCTAGAGAAGGTAGACCTGGTGCTCTAACAAAGCCCGATACCAAAGATCCAGTGGTTAGAAGATGGAGAGGGAGGTACAGTCAGCCTTAAAGTTAATGTATCCAATTAGAAGATCTTGGTGGTATGGGCCTGCAGCAGATCCCAAAGTCCCACAGGGCAGGAGGTCAAACCCTTGCTTCTCTGCCCTCCTTTTCTTCTCTTCGCTAAGTTGCATGTCATTACCAGGCAACTCATAATGATGGTGCTGAGAAAGAAAAGATGGAATTTGGTTTCCTTACCATAAAATCATTAGTGTCCACTTGATTTGAAATCTCTGCTCACAGAGCAGAAGCTGCACTCTACACGGCTGTGCCTTACAGTAACAAACCTTGATATATATATATTCTTTCAAAGCTCTACTGTAAGTTAAATATATTGCTCCAATCCTAATTTTAGTATACTTTTAGCGGTTGAAACTGGAAATTTCCAAAACCAGATTTTCTCAAAAAAGTAATCTTGTGCATATACTGAATGTTATTTACATGTTTATGAAAAATGTTAGTCTTTTGAATACTATTGGAATTAGTAAATTTCCTTTCTTTAATTTTATTATTTAAATTGCAATACGTTAAATTAGTGATTTTTTTTTTTTCCTGTGACATTGTAATTTTCTCGAGGTCAACCATGATTTGGGGAAACAGAGCAGACAGTATTCTCAGAGTGACTTTTAATGATGTATTTCCTTTCTCCCACATAGTAAGCAACATCGATATTTTGGTCATTGTTCCTATGGAATGCACACTAGCCATTGAAAAGAAAGTGGTGGGTCCTCATGAGATATGTTGGAGTACCTATATGYATACAACATGTGTAATGCTAAATCTAGAACGGTACAGAAACATCCTTAATGCACGAGCTTCCCCCATCCCAGGTCCCCCCAGCTTCTGACCAAAATGCCCCCAGTGCATCCCATCCCACAGAGTCACTTGCTCTCATAATCTGTGCATGAAGTTGGTGGTGTGTGAATTCTTTAGGGACGGAGCTACCTGGACAAAATGCAAAGGGACACAGGGGACATCACTTGCCCTTAGGGCGTTATTTCAGCAAAAAGAAATTAACTTTAAGATGGTAAAGGGAATTCATTCTTTACACTAATGCTGCTGTTTAAGACTTCATGAAACACGAGAAACCTGCAGTCCTGAAGCTGCGATGAGGAAGTAGAGCATATGTGCTGTGATTGTTTGTACTTATAGACAGAAATTTCATCACTGGTATTTTGAACCTAGGTTCTCCTTCAAGGCATGCTCAACCCTGAGCTGAGAACAAGAGGGCTCATCAGAACTAATGTAACTCAGCCTTAAACTCAGTTCTGAACCTAAAACCAGAGCCTGACAGAAGAGTTTGGATTTAAGTTAAACGTGTAAATTCATTTTTCACCAGCTTTAAAAATCTGCCTTTGAATTGATGTAATGCTTTTCAACATGGGATCCTTGGACAATTTTCTCGGGGTCCATGAAAGAAAATAAAGACTGTATATGCTGTATAATATATACACCTTATTTATATGCTGTACAGCAATCTGCAAGTGTGACATTTTCAGTGAATGCTTTTAGAGGCCCTATTAATCCAAAGAGCACGAAAGCAAAAAAAAAATTCACTAAATAATAATGAACAAAAATGTGCTAGTTTACAAGGAACAAATGATATATATACTTAAAGATGTCCTTTAGCTTTTTAGTGGTATCATTCCAATTTCTTAAATAAGGCACATTTTCAATACGTTCAGAAGAGAGATTTAGAGGAATATCTGCCACTTACCATTTGCCCTTGTGTTTCACAGTGCAGTGAAATATATACTTATAATTTTATCATGCTTTTTTGCTTCCTTTTGCCTAATACACTGAGATGAACTAGTGAGGTGGAAACAAAATTAGGGACTTCCATTTAGATGCATTAGTCACAGAGTAAGGTAATCAGCTAGTTAGAAATGGCATCATAAACTTGCCTCAGTGGAGCATATTTGCTTTTTTCCCAGCAGCCACCCTGTTGGAATAAAAGCTGTAGTCAGGAGGAGATGGGTGATTAACAGGATTTTAAATATTTAGGTTTTTTAATATTATGTAATTACTGCCTGGCTCAGATTACCTAAATGATGATAATAGTAGTAGTATAATTAAAGAAAAAAAATTAGTCTGAAGTAAACGAAACCAGCCTACTTACTGCTGCCTTCTTTCCYCGAACATAGCCAGACGGGGTCTAGTCCTGAGTGTGAATGAAACGGCACTTTGGAGGGAAGTTACCACTTCGGGCAAAGCCAGACAAGAGACGCGAGGTGATCTGTGCTTTCCTTCGCCGAGTTCTCCCCGCCTTGGCACGCAGGCACACCGTGCTCCTTCCCCAGGCCAGCGCTGCTGGGGCCTCCCCCCGTCCTCCCGGGCAGCCCCGTCCCAGTGCTGGGCGAGTCCCCAGTGTCACCATCAGAAAGGCAGGGTGGCTGCTGGGACGGAGGTGGCACCGGGGGGGGGGTCTGCTGCCACCTGCTCAGCGTGGCCAGTGGCTGCAGGAGGCACGGAAAGCAGGACAAGGTGCTGCTTTCCGGGAGGTGAAGGGACACTCCTGAGTTTGAGGCCTATACAGATGACTCTGTTTTTAATGAACGAGGCCAGGTTTTACGTTTGCCTTCAGCCAGTAATTAGCAGGAGAGCAGGTTATGAAATGTTCTGTGGCAAAATTACTAAGGCCTACTCTGATGTCTGGAAAGGTTTTAAATACAAGATTCATGAGCTAAGTGTGCTTTAAGATCACTAAGCAACTAAAAACCTAGGGCAAGTAGTGGTTAATTACCCTCAGCGGAATATGGTGTGGATGACAATGATAATGACAGTCTGAACGGGCTGACAAACTTTGCTACTAGGCAGAGAAAATGATGATATATGTCTATATAAAGACTTCAGTTTAAACTTTTGCCGACTTCTCATCTGAAGTGCGTTCTCGAGCGGTCAGAGGCTTCTTGCCCAGCTACTCTATGCTGAACTTGTTCTATATTTTTAATTTTATATGTGAACTATTTTTTGCCTTTCTGTGGCTTCTTTTGATGATGAAATGACTGTGAAGTACAGTATTTACTTTGTAGTGAAGAGTAGATGGTATTTAAGAACAAAACAYATTGAAGTTCCTTGTCCTATTTGTTATAAGCATGCGTTCATGTGAATAAGTTACGTGACACTTCTATATTTTGATTTATTTGAGGTGAGGAGTTTTAGATTTCAACAGTGGGKTTTTTTTAAGACTTTCAAAAGTCTTCTGGGAAATGTGACTTTTGCAACTTCATTCCTGTAAGTGTCTTTGACCCATGCAGCATATAAAAGGGGTTAGGAACTGTACTAATAACAGCTGATACTTTCACCTCTCAGCAAGCACCTAATAAACAAGAAGGAAGAATGTTTGAATAGTCAGGAAGGAAAAATGAAGTGAAGCGGTTGCAAACRGTAAATCATATGAGTGAGAAATGTGAATTTGCTCCACAGTTTCCATATGAGGTTGCTCAGGCTGCAGTTTCTTGACAGTTTGACATCACATTGACTGTTTTCCACATATGTCAAAAGTTCTCCTTTAAAAAGGCTAGACCTGTGTACAGTTGTCCTAGCTGAGAGTGAGCTGCATTTTTTGTCTTTCCCTCTCTCCAAGGGAACCTGCTGCCCAAGGGCACTTTATGAGCACCTTGTATGGGGTTCTCTAGAGCTCCCAAGTTGGTGAGTCTTGCTTGTTAGCCTTATGGATGGCCCAACAAGTAGGTGAACACAAAAAGTGAAATCAGCCTTTCAAAAGAAAATGTTGTCAAATAYCCGTATTCAAAACATACATACTCATGTATGTTTTAACTTAATAGTAGACTGAATGTTTAGGTAGAGCTATTTCATCCAGGTAGATCTTGTTTGTTGATCTGGTAAATAATTATTGGTAAATGAAAGTGTGTGTTTTGTTGCATACAAATTGACTCATGCCAGAATTAGGCAATGGAAACTATATAGCAAATAAACTTGTACACGTCCCATTCTCAAAGAATTGCAGATTTCTAAATGTCCTTCACAGACTTGCTTTAAACATGTTTCCTCTGACACAGCAGATTTCAACAAGACTGCTTGCAGAGTAAGGCATTATGGGCATTGATAGAGCATAATGCAGAGGAATTACAAAAATTGGTAGAAAATGAGTAATAGCAAGGAATTTTTTTCTTCTCAAGTAGAAAAAAAAATGCTCATTTTAGAGGCAAAATAGAAAATTAAAAAAAAAAAATTATCTCTTTTTTCCCTACCAGAGTAAAATCCCTTTGGAGGTAAATCTCTATACCTGACTATAAATGCTGCTCCCGAGAACTAATCTTCCCCGTATATTAACTTCCTTCAACTATCATTTGCTTTGCAAGAAAAGGCATTGCATACAAAGCCGAAATGAGGAGCAAAAAAAAACTGACATGGGAGAAAAGGAAGCTGTTGATGTGAAAGCATGGAAGTGCAGCCTCTGGCTGCGGGTTTGCCTCTGTAGCAGGAAAGGATTTCTCTGCAGGGGGAAGCGTCCGCTGCAGCCWGAGCGGGGAGCCACGCGTGTTGGGGAGCTCAGCAGCRCAGCCGCTGCTGGGGCCACGGTGCATGCCTTCCACAGGCAGCCAAACCAGAATGCAAGGGTGCTCACCCAAAAATCCAACGTCGGCTGCCCTAGGTGCAATTACAGAATCCTCCTCCATTCAGTAAGCATTTTACTCAACATACATATTTTTGGAAAATATTGATTACTGTGTATTACAGAATTTTTCATTAAGCTTATCTAAGTCTCTCAGATACCGTGTGAGTGATAAAAGACCTGAGCTTTGAAATTGGATATGTCTGCACCAAGAAAAAGACGGATCCGTCCTAAGAGGATTGTGACTCACAGAGATGAAATTATCCTTGTTATATCCTATTCTTTACATGAGCAGAGCTGCAAAGCAGAGGATAACATTTTTTAAAATGCTGAAGTGACTTGAGACTCCACATTTGATTCTCAGAAGACTTGAGCTRCTCGCGTCCTTATATGCTTCAGCTTTGCAACCATGATCAAGTTTAAAAGGAGTAAACAGGGGAAATAAAAGCTCTAATAAAAGCAACCACCTCGGCTGAAGCTCTTCCTATCTTTTCCAAGTCCTGGCAGTATTAATGCTGAGTTAAATGTGCTAGATGTGGTGATGCAGGCTGCTGATTTCATTCCCTTCCTTCTTGGGGTGGAGGACAACTATTGTCCCTTTATGCTTTGTGTCACGGAGTCTATCTTGACCAGGTGCCCATCTCTTTGGTCCAGGCAGAAGGCCAGGTGTGGCCTGACTTGGCTTCCACTGCTGTGAAGCTCTTACTATTCAGATAAACTCGTAATTATGAAATGTTTATAAAAGCATTTCAGCCACTCCTTTAGTTGTAACAAGAGAAAGAAACGTTGAACGAGACAGCAGGATGAAAGGGTTGCTGTTCCCTAGGGACCTGGTGCAGTGAGCTCAGCCGCGACGTCGGTGGCTGTTCCTTTCACTGCACACTTTCCTCAGTGGGAAAAATAGGGTAAGTCCTGCCCTAGAGCCAGAAATTGTCCTGAGCATTTCTAAGACCGCCCTGGGAGCCCCTGTTCAGCAATGACTGCCTGCCAAAGCAGGGCTTCAGCCACTTATTGTGTGAATGCGTTGTCAAACAACTTTTTTGCTAGAGCTATAAGAAGGCCATTTAAATAATAAAATAAACATTGATTCATTTCAAATGCTATTATCTAGAAGAAGAGGCATTAAATCCTCCTCCAGATCATCCTGGAGAAAGATCTAGCATATTTGCTATTACCTCATGGTGGTGTTTCCTGAAGCTCCTGTTTTCTCTGTGAAGACCCCTGTCTTATCATCCCTGAGACAGCTACCACGCAGCCTCCCTTGCCCTCCATCCGCTGCATAATGTCATTTAAACTGGCATTCCCAAAAGACTGAAGCTTGAGCTTTTACTGAGATTTTAATTCAAAGCAAACACAGAGGTAATAATCTCTAAGCCATGAGCTGACGCTGTTAAGTATGGTATAAAATGCAAAAATGTCATCTCTGTGCCTCTCCTTCCATTTAGAAGCACCAAAACACTTTTCTTTCAGCAATAAATGCCATTTAAAGAATTATTAAGATTTTATATATTCTGTTTGGCAAAGAGAATTAATTATTCTTCCTGCTTAGTTTCTATTCAGGCAATAAATCAAATGACATTAAGTTAGTTTGCTCTTCACTGTTTAGTTTAAAAGAAAAAAGGAGGATCTCGGTTTGTTTTTCACATACAATGCCTAGATGATTCATGTTAAAACAATTTGAAGCAATGTCAAATTAAGCATTTCAATAGGGTTTTTGTTCCGTTAAAACCTGGTTTCTGTTTCCTTAACACCTGGCTCCTGCAAACCAATGCTTTTTTTGGTATCTCCCAGTACGTTTAATTTATTTAACAAAAAGGGTGCTTTCAAAGTAGTTCTAGAGTTGGGTGCACTTTCTTAAAATGAATAGGATTGGTGGTGTTGGGTCACAGCTGATGGTCGAAGTGCTCTCAGGATGTTCACTGATACTACAGCTCTAGCTGGCAATGAGTCCAAAGGCCAAATGAATTCCAGCTCTCTTCCTACTCACGAGCACAGTCCGGGCTGAGGGTGCGTAGAAGGGCAGCACACAGAAATGTGTCTTTATATTGATATTCTGGTGTTGGGAGGGCTGCAGGGGGGATGGGGTAGAAAAAGAAAAAAGTTTTAAGTTCCTTCTGCTGGGCCAGGAGAGCCTGATTTCATGCAAATTAAAGTCAGTGAGAGCTTGAACTCTTTATTCTATGAGTTGTATTTTGTGAAGGACTTGCTGAGAAGCTTCCCTGCAGACAGCATCCAGTAATCTGCTCGCTAAGCTCCAAAGGCCCGTTAGATCTGCAAAACGGATTCTCTTGTGATTTCTTTGTCTTCCTCCTCATTGGTAGTCACGAGGGAGGCAGTGCAGTCTGTTCTGGTGTCGTAGGTAAAACATGTAAAACCACATCGAAAGAGAAAAGAAACTGGTCAAGAAATTACAAAAAAAAAACAACAACAAAAAAAAAAAACAAAAAAACAAAAATCTCTACAGCTATAGTAAGATCTGTAGTGCTCGTATCTCGTCTCCTTCTCTCTGGGATGATTGCAGAAACCCCTGTGCAACCCCAAACCCCTTACGTGGGAGGTCAGTGGGTGCAGAGAGGAGGGCTGAACCTCACATGCTCAAAGGGTCGCTCTTGCTCTGGCCCCGCCATGCTCCTCGGCACCTTCCTGAAACCCAAGGGCTGCTGCACGGTCCCTGCCAAGGCTTGGCACCCTGGGAGCTCCCTTCCCGGGATGGGYGCCCCGTGGAGAAGCAGCTCTGGGACCGCCTGTGCTGCGTGGAAACATGCCCAGGGCTCTCCTGCGGGGACCGCGCTCTAGGGTGTTTTCTTCTTGCCTAAACAAATGTCATTCAGAATGAAAGAAGTGTTTGGTCTCTGAGTATGGGGAAACAGGACAGACAGAGGTTATTTTGGCTCATCCAGCTCATTCGTGCTTGTGAAATTTAGTCCCTTTAACAGGTTCTGGTAGTTTAATCTGTTTCTTATCCCACTGGTCTTCCAAATAGAAAAATGCTAACAATATATCTTTCTTGAGCCTTTCAAGTGATCCTTGTGAAACACTTTCATTTGCAGTGTAATGAGAACTATCAGATATTATTGTTAAGGGCTGCTTCAGTCCTAGCTGGATACCAATTCACCTCTCGAGCTTGAAGAATAGTGTATTTCACTCCACATCATTTGCTCCTTTTTTCATCTCCTTTTTTGTTTAGCTGGAAGGATTGACACTAGAAAAGCTCATTTCATGAAATAAGTAGTTCTTGAAGTAGTTCTTGAAGTGATGGGTGACAAAGGGATATGCTTTAAAGTCAACAGCAACACAATTCTCTAGTTATCCAGCCTGTGACATTAGGTCTTTTCATGGAGTGCTGGAACGGCTGGAGTCAAACTCCCATGCAATCTCTTGTAGGCAGGCTGTGCTCACTCCAGCATACTTGCCAAATACATGTTAGGCAATCTGCAAAGAAAATATATATCACTTAACCTCTCTTTCTCAGTTTCTGCCTCTCTAAATCAAGGGAAATTATTTTTATCGCATACACTGGTCCGTAATGCATTTATAGCTATATATAGGGCAACAGTATTACCTCTGTTCTGTACATTAGGAAACTGTCTCAGAAACCCAGAAAGGTTAAGTTTCTTCCAAGGGGAGGCTTTCTGGGGTCAGCCAGCGTGGCTCACAAGGTAGATGATTTTGGCCCTAACATTAATTACGATACTAATTTGAGTGAGCAAGTTGTCAAGCTCTGATCTCAATTGCTTCATCTTTTGGTTTTGGTTGATTGTTTTGGTTTGGTTTTTAAATTAACAATAAATCACATCTCTTGCGTCTTCTATGCAAAATTCTGTGCTCACCCAAGGAAGAACTGTAGCAGCAYAAGTCAACATCGCTGCCCCGTAATCCTCCTCTAGCTAACGCTGCCACAAAAAACAAGCGATGAGAGCCAGGTTGGGGAAGTTGTCATGGTGAAAAGGGGATAAAAATTAAAGCTGCCCTCCCCTGGCAGAATCCCAGCTGGAATGCAGCACTGCAAACACCATCTGCTTTCTCCTGCAAATAAGCCCTTGCAGGGTGCAGTGGCCTGCCTGGTAGAGGAGGAGGGAAATTCTACCCCTGTGCATCACAGCCCCTACGGATTGGGGCTCAGCCTTTGCTAGTAAGTGCAAACTATTATTAACTCTAAGTCACGTAATTAAGTCTAGAACTCCAGCCTACTTAGCTCCTCTCTCGATTTGTGACCATCCAATGATATCAACAAACCTCTTCTTTTTTGCAAGTTTTTCCATTTTATTTTTAAACCAAATGTCACTTTCAGATAATTGCTAGGCATTTATAAAAAAAAACAAAACAAAAAAAAAAAACAAAAAAAACCCCCACAAACAAACAAAAAACCAAAACCACAACCCAAATCCCCCAAAACTCCCTCCAAAACTTTATAGGAAGGGTTTTGAAAAGATACGAAACTGTTGCAGGACTTCCCTTAGTGTATAACAAAACGGCTTTGGTGTCTCAGCTCCTCAAACCTCTGAGAGAAACTTTCATTACAGAAATATCATCCAAATCTTAGAATGATGTTTGCAAGTGACCCTGCATTCATCTCCACAAGGACAAATACATTCAGGGGCTAAAATAATTTAGGAAGCACAGCTATGAGTGACGTGCTCGTTAGTGTCTCCACTTCTGTTGAGGAAAGGCAGACAGCTGATTGTAATATGTTTATTAAAAAAAGGAAGGTTGGTGTTACTGATGAACTGCTTCTTGAAATTCATTTAAGCAGTTGGTGAAGCAGATCCTGTGGCATTTCAGTTAAGTATCTGAAACTGGTACAGCGGTAGCTGCTTTGACCTTGAGGCTCACGTTTTAAGGCTTCTCTATGCAGGGTCCTACCATATTCAGGCTCTGTCCTGGAGAGACACTAAACATCCTTCTGTATTTTATGGCTAGAGACTTTTAAATTTCTTCTTTGTCCATCACTGAAATAACTGGGTGTTTTGGTTAACAAATCATACCTTTAGTTTTAATATCCACTCAAGCTCTCTCTCCTTCTGTTTCTTCCAATAATGTATTGAAGAAACATTATCTTCCTAAGTAATTTAGTCAGTGACTAGGGATTCTCAAGCCTTTCTCTGATTTCCAAAAATCATATTAAGTGCTGCCTCTTGTGTAATGAATAAATACTTATCTCTCCTGCCTTGTATTCTTCCCAACCTGAGAACAGGCTCTGCTCTTTTTTGTCCCTTCTAATCTCAGGCTATCAGGAAAGCTTCTATTACTTCAAAGCTGATATCAGTTGAAGTACCTTGGCTTAATCCCATTTCCCTAAAGATTTAAGGGATTTTTCTTCTCAGATCTGAAAAAATATCATTATTTTTAAAAATTTGGCATTAAAACCCAGCTAAAAACTCAGCCCTGTTTCTCCTCTTTAAAGCTAATGGATAAGAAAGGCTCATTTAGCAAAAAAAAAATTACTAAGCTCCAAATTGCCTTTTCTTTAAGTAAGTTCTAACTCCATTATTATCATTGCTATTAAAATTTGAGGAAGGCCAGAAGATTTATCAATGTCTAAAAGAAAATCACTACATCTAGGCTACATTTTGGGTGGTAGAAGCAGAGATTAAAGATACGTGAGTAAAAACCTATTGGCATCAACAAAAACCCAAAGGTCAAATAGGTCATTAGTAATAGATAATCATAGATAATTATTATTATTTATTGCTACAGATAATCATAGATAATCATAGATAATTATTGCTATCTGTTACTATTGAATACTATATATTATTAGCTAAAAGATAATTTGCCATCTTCATGGAAGGAATTCACCCTACACCTACATTCATACTAAGTTATCTAGCTCTTGTTCCTTAAATTCAGTCATTTTTGTAAATTCAGTTCAACCTCTTTCTTGAAGTGCTTTGCACCTGTTTTCTATTATTATTTTTCTTGGCACATGGAAGTCCCTTTAAAATTTCATGTATGCATTTAAATCAGGTTCTATTATTCTTCAGGGTTGTATAATTTAACAAAAATGTTATGTTTTATCAGTGTTTTAAAATGTATTTTAACATCTTGTTCTGTGGTATAATTGCCTATTAAATTCTATGGGACAGTTAAAAACCACGGCATGCTGTAAACTGTCCCATGAAGGTTTCTTTATGTGTTACATCTTTCTCTTTATTAGAGCACACGAGTGCTGGGTGCACGTAGTTCTTCCACTCTGAGATTTAACAGGAGCCACTTAATTTACCCAGGTTGTACAGTACCATTTTAAAAAGAAACTAAACAAAGAGCCTGATTCTTCTGAAGTGCTGCTGTGTGCTTCGTAGCCCCAGCCAAAGTTAACAAGAGCTAAACAAACTCTGCACTTCTGATTCAGACCACAAACTTTGATAGTCTGCTAAAAATAAATGGCACATGCATGCCACCTCCCCCCGGGCCAGCAGATACGGTGCCGTGTCTCTGAAGAGCTGTACAGCAGCGAGCCAGGGTGCAGAACGCAGCAGAGGACAGCCAGGTCCCCCGTCCTGCGAGCGTGTAGGCACCTCAGGAGCTTTACTCGCACCAGTGGTTTCACTGAAGGTCTCGTGAGATTACTCATATATTAATAATTATAATTATTATAAATAATAATAAATTAATGTTTAAACACATATGCATTTTAGAAAGGTGACTAACTTAGATTTCAAAATTGCCAAGAGTAACATATTGGGGGAAAAAAACTTGTTATGAAATCATTGTAGAACTGTTTTGAAAGTTTATTTTTTGATGCTACATTTTCTTGACCTTTGATAATGGATGTTAGGAGAAAGCACAGAATAGTCTCCTATAAAACAGAGGGTTGTTTTTTTTAAAGATGCTTTTCTATTTTAAAATTGCAAAAAATGAAGAAATAAAATTAAGACAAAACTTTTAATAAGAATAAAGATTTATTTTGGCAAAACAGAAATTTTCARGGAAAAAGTTTCCTTAGCCTCTGTGATCCACAGAGACTGTAAAAATAGGATTTTGATATGCCCTAGAAAAAGTAGAATTATTAATTATGTATCTGGTTTAAACAATTATAATTTTACAGCTTATATCTGAAGGGTGKTTTTTTTTTACAGGCGTGATCCATACCAGCATATATATTTGGTCACATATTAAAACATTTTTAAAAATAAAAAATAAGATTGCTCATGCCACCTGCTACTTACCACTTTTTAAATGATTGTTCAACAATATATGGTAACTATAGTGGTTCATCATTCTTACATCTTTTAGATCCTACACGTTATGATTCTTCTAAGGTTCTGAGTTAATTCCCTTTGATTACTCTATACATCTTAATTATTTTGTGAATGCATTTTGTCTGTCAAGCAGGTCCTTACCATCAGCACAGTCCCCATTGTGTAAATTATTCTGTCTAAAAGCAGCCTTCATGAAAGCAGTCTGCACCTTGCTGGATGTCATTCCCCTGTTATTTAAGCCCTGCCTGGGAATGCTACTTCTGCTTCCCATGGTAGGTGGCATCCGTTAGGGCTTTTTTGTAGATCTAGGGGAGAGCTACAGCTGGCATCGATAATGTTTGGGGCATTTGGGGTGTTTTCGTTTTTTTGTGACGGTGGGTTTTCAGGCAGTGGTCTGAACCACTTATCTTCTGAAGGAACCTGCTGGTATTTGAGCGTAGTGTTCATGAGAATGAGGAAATCTATATTTTCTATACATTTTTTTAGATGCATCAAAACGCTGCTAAGAGCACCACCAGCTGGTGCTGGTGGACAAGCACAGGGCACGGCAGTGCGGCACCAGCCACAGATCCACCACGCCTGCTTCTCGCCAACCCACAGAGCGCCTGTTGCCACAGCATTGCTTTATTCCCCATACCCAGACAGGGAAACCTCATTTCAGCCTTCTCCCAAGCATCAAAGGCATCTGATATCCTATTCCCATCTAGCTGGATGCAGCTGGTGGCTCAGCCCCTGTGGGAATGTTTCTTTCACAAGYTCCATTAGGGTCCTTTCCTTGTGGCTCATTTTGTCCCCACCGGCCTTTCCAAGTATAAGCTGGCTTCAAACACAATAAGTGTTTTCCTGTTCCATAGACTTCTATCCTCAAAAAGTTCCTGGGTTTCCCAGGCACCTGCTGTAATTCAATCTGTCTTGGTGGCAACCAGAARTGTCCATGAACAAAACGTTATTTGGCAGGCGAGGGCAAACAGGTGTCCTATAGTATGAAGAAGCACGTGTTCCTGCCCTCTTGTAGCCCCCTGCGCCTGAATAAATCAGTGCTCCATRAAGCACAGGGCTGAAATCAGACCCCTATTGTGGAACAGTAAGGCATAGGCGTTCAGACAGTATTAACAAGGCTAGACAGTAAGTTTGGGAAGTAACAACAAGGAGTAATAATATCTGTTTTGTAGCTCTGACTGGCAAAGAAAGCCGGCATTTCCTCACCTAGAGTGATGGAAAAGCCACAGGGAATGTGAACAAACCAACTTTCGTGTATGTGGTAGGGCAACACCGTGTAAGACTTAKAACTGGCTCCTCTACTTCATTGCAAGGCAATGAACCTCTTTCAGCACTGAGTYCACACTGAGATTTTGGCTCTGGTTACTGTATTGGCAACAGAGTTGTGCACAAGCTACAGGCAGCTCCAGGGAAATAGCAGGCCCCCAAATGTATGAATTAGAGTTATTCAGGCAGGACATAACACAGGCTGTATAAGCATCTGATGATCAAGGCAGGAGATAATGATTCATATCTTGGAGCTATTCCTAGAATTGTTGTGGGGAAGCTCAATAGTGTGGTCCTATGACCCTCAAAGCTCTGGAGAGGTGTTAAAACAAAGATCAGGAAATTTCACAGAAGGGGAAAAAATAAAGTTACTTTTGCAGGAAAGCACCTGTGAAAACAGGCAGGACTTTAAAGGAAGGTTTGTCCCTGTTAATACTCCTACTTTGTCAACATCTTAAAAGAGATATTTAGCACCCTGACCTTAAAACATGGCATGTGTTTCAGTAAGAGCTAATTCTGAGATTTCAGGAACAAGACTATCCCTGTGCTAACTTGGTATACAGGATACTAAGTCATAGGAAACATTTTGGTGCTAAACAAAAATGTATATTTACAAAACAGATTGCCATGGGGATGCACAATAAACATAGTTGTGGAAAAGTTAAAACAAGGCTAAGATAAACACCTTGCTTATATGTTATATTCACAATATCTCTAATAAATGGGAAGTGGGAAGGAAAAAAAAAAAGTCCCTGGGAAAGATCAAAATAATTTCTGCAAGTTCATACAGGTAATCATACAGACACTACCTTGTAATTGTCGACCCTGGATGTGGTCCCGTGTTAGATCTGCTCTAAGAACATGGCCCAAAAACAATAACCTGCATGTATAGAGAGGAATATTAAAGGTTGTACTACAAAATTTAGCAGAGATGGTCAGTTACTGGCATAAAACCTCAGAGACCTTTTTTTTTTTAAAAAAAGACCTATTTTATTTGTAGCAGAATGGATTTCAGTACAAAACCATATCATCATTTCAGTGCTCTAGACTAGACAAAAATCATTCTGCTGTGATCTCTCCTACAATTATTAAAATATAGGTATTTCTACAGGTAGGGAATAATGACAAGGTTAGTAGTTTCTGACAGGTAAAGAAACTTTAGGGAAACAAATTAATAACTAGCAAGATAACATTGCTGTAAAATTGGTCCCGATTAGGGTATCTTCAAACCACGGGGAGAACCAGCTCCGAGGAAGTGATACGCTGGTGGTGTCACTAACACCGGTGGTTGAACGCCCCACCAGCGGCAGGCACGTATGGAGCTGCCCCGCTGGTCTGGCCAAGGAGCCTGCTTGGGAGGGCTGTTCTGCGGGAGAGGAGGAGGGCTGCACACGCAGCCGCTGCTGGCAGCCCAGGCACGCAAGGGCAAGCTCAAGGACTGCCTGCGGCCAGATGGTGGTTCTGTCCCTAACCCGTTTCACAGTTTGCTGGCGTGCGTATTTAAATAAAAGCTGGTGTTTCTTAGTAAAAGCCAGTACTTACCATCCTTTCTTTAGGTTTGAGAACCCGCAACCATTGTCTAAATTCTGCTGAGAATTAGACAARAAATGAAGAATTTACACCACCTCCTGTACTATTTATGTTATCTTAGCTTCTCTCTGGCTGGTCTTTCATCACTGGCACAGGAGCAGAACCTCCTGCAGAAGCAATGCTGCTCGCTATGTTTTGCAGGCTGGCCACAAACTCGTTACTGCCGGGCACCTGTGCTCCAGGGCACAGGGCCAGCCAACTTGAGAGCAGGCACTGACAGATGGGGATTAATGTCCCTGGCCGTGAGATTGTGTGCTGTATACGTATCAAGTATTCGGGACAAGATTCTCGGCTAGGGCCATCCTAGCTGTGGTCCATATTGAGTTTCTGCTGCTCCCTTTAGGAGATTGTGCTGTCACTAATCTGGTCCCAAACTGCTTTTCAAAAAAATTGGGAGTTTTCAGACAAGCCTGACTGACTGGCAAGCTTGTAATGTGAGGCAGCGGGGTGGGCAGGGAGGTCTTACAACTAATTCGGGACCGAGGGGGCAGAAATGCTCCAGCTGGTAGGAGAGGAACTCATTGCCATGTCCCTTCTCAGAGGTCCCAGCTCCAGGCGTGCTCAGGGCATCCCCCTGCTTGCTGATCCCAGCTCTGCAGTGAGGAATTAGGAAAAAAGTCACCCCAGCAAATACCAGGCCAAGAGACAGGCTGAGTTCCATGCTGCAGGGAGACTACGAGCCAGAGGTACAGCTTTTGTAGAGAAAGGATAAACAGCTAGAGACAAGTTCATATKTATTTGCTACTTTGATTTCGGCTTCTGTCAGAACAAGATCTGATATGCTAGGATTCATCCTCAATGCTGTAGAAATGTGTGCAAAGCTTATTAATTGATAAAAAATGAATACAGTCACAAGTAGGGCAAATAGAAACTAGGGTGGATCAAATCAACTGCTTAAAGTATATTGCAAAGCATAAATGATAGTGCTAAAATACCAGTGCACGTCAGATATTAGCWAACCATATGGCATTTGTTATGATTGTAAAAAATTCTTGATACATGAACTCAACTTGTTTTAGAGAGGGAAAGATTTTTGAAAAAGGAAAATATTTGTTCTCTTTCTTTAGCTCTGTTGCTTTTCTGACATAATGTTTGTAGTCTTAGTTTTATCTTTTGCCATCAAGACTTAAAATACAGATCTTACCTTGGGAATCCTGCTGCTGACCAGTGGTATCAGATACCAGTAGTATCAGATCCGGCTTTTAGTACCATAAACATTAGCAATGAACTGGTAACTGCCGAACTTGGCACACAATATTCTAACAACAGGGGTCACAGAGTAGAAGTGAAATCGTTCTGTTTTCTTTTGAAGGAACCTGGATATTTTCTTAAGATGTATTTTATGTTAACAGCTTACAAATGTTTTATGAGAACTGAGCTATGCAATACACAGCATGTCATCTTAGAAAATGCTTACAGAGCTGTTACTGAGTTCCCACATGGAACAGGGCAATCAGAATTTGTGCAATTTTTAGGTAAGGAATAGATGGATAAAGCTGTTCTGGATACACAAGGAAACCTCAGTCTCATGCAAAATGCACACTGGAATCCAGGCTACCATTTTGCATTTTGGCTGGCCTTCCCTCCCAAGGCACAGGCTGCACCGATTGCTTCTGCTGTGCACCTGTGTGCAATGTTCAAAGACCAACAGGTTCTCGTGTTTTTATAGTACTTCTGCTTATTCAACTTACTCTTTAGTAGTATTCCTGGCCCAGCAGGAAATAATAAAACCATCACTTTCTAGTAGTTCTTCCTGGAAGACTTGTAGCCTAGTTTTTCAGTTTAATAGCTCAGTCCTACATGAGTAAAACCCAAAGTTTTTTCCAATGTTTGTGTCTGTAGTATGAGACCATCTCCGGGGTGGGTTAAGCATCGGGAACTTCTGAGCCTTCCCAAGTTTGCTTGTTTGTGATATGAAAGAGTATCTTGCTTAGTGATATTCTAGGTCTCATGAGGGAATTACAGCTAATGGAAGTCTAATGCAGACTTCTACTTATCAYTGCCGTGTGTGCATAATTCTTATCAAAATTCAAAAGAGTTAAAGATTTAAATGGCTGAAGGAATTTGGAGCAATATTAATTATCACATCTCTTTTCTCTTGGAGGCAGAGGAGAGAGATGCATTTCTTCTAGCCTAATTCCTCAATCAGTTGAAAGTCACCAGGAGAAGCACAGGCTAGTATCGCCTTCACTGCATATGCTTATAGTTTGATAGCATTGCACTCATTCCTTTACACCGTAATGGCAGAAATAAAATAAATTTATGTCCACCTTTGAAAATGTCGAAAGCCAAGTTTTAATTCTGTTAATACATCAAGAATAAAGAAATAAATATTCCCTCACAAACTGCTAACTTTGAAATTTTGACCCCAACGCTAGCACATTTCTCAAGATGAAAACATAACCCAGAATTTTTTGAGAGAGAAATTTTGATCATCCTTGACTGCAAGTCAGCATTATGATCTTACTTTGACATAAATGGGTATTGCGGGAGTTCTTTTATGAAATAATACAGTATTTCTCTCAAGAAATGAGATGAGAATCTGGGCCAGTCTGTCAAAATAACAGTTATTTGAGTGCGCGGTACCTCGTAGATACAACTTGATTTCTCAGTCAGAGCTGCTACTACAGTTAAGTTCTGAGTACAGTACAAAATATTGTTGCGTCTCAGATGCTGGCTAAGCACAAATTATTGGTAAGTACCGACTCTGCCATCCCTTGATCAAAAGAAATGAAAACAGTCTGTGCCCCAGATGACCCATCTAGACCTCATCCCTGCCTAACTTTCTTTTAGTCTTATCTAGCGAGCTAGAGATGAAACTTTGGTTTGTCCCAGAGCCGCCCTGGCCTCTGTGCCATCATATCTAGCTGGGTTAGCTGCTGTCATCCCYCTGGCTGGTGGAGGCCCTTCTCACAGCTTTCCAGTTATGGGGAGTTGGCAGCCGTGTGTAATTTATGGCCTCTTTGGTGCATGGTTCCAGGAGGGAGACGTGGTAGCAAACAGCCATGCCCTCAACATTTGGGGTTCAGCAGAGCTGTGTGGAAATGGAACAACCTTTATCATTTGCTTTTATTAAAGTATTTTGATAGGTCAAATACACACAGTAGGATTTCCAGGCTTGAATGCACGTCGGAAGAGAACAGAGGAAACAAGTTGGGGCTGATACTTTCTGCAGTCTGCACTCACACATGATGTTCTGACCAAGAATACAAATTTTGCTATCAATGCTAAGTGCTGATGTTTTCTGGTGCGGAGATCACTCCAGAAGTACTTCAAAATCATGTTCGGAGGCATTTACCATTTCAGTTCAGTAAGAAATATTCTAGAGAGAGGTTTTTTTGCTTATGCTGATAGAGAAACTATCAACTGCATCTGTTGGACTGTACAGAGGTTCACGACGACCCTTCCAGTTTGATGTAGACAAGCTCAGAGGCTGCCATGGGCAGCAGTGGCCAACCTGCAGCTCCTGAACCGTTCATCGATCATACACCAGTCATGTAGCTCACATGCTATGACCGTATTATATGACTTATTGAAAGGTTGCGCTGTCCTCGGAATAATGCAGCCTGCAGTGCAATCCAGAGCACAGGATCCGTGGCAGACAGTGAGGCTGGCAGGGCTTCCGAAGCCAATATCGCTGGTTCACCACCGGAGTCACCAGCAGGTCTGGGCAGTGTCATCCCTCAGTGGTGGTAGCAGTCCCTCGGGAAATCACTGTCACAGCCCACCTGTGAGCAGCTCTCACAGCCTCTTCCCTTCACTTTTCCAACATATATGGCATGCTGTATGACAAGTTTATAGCTCTTTGCAATGTGATTTTGGAAGGTGATTTATGATCAGAAAGTTTGGTCTCTCCTATATTGCGTTTGAGAAATTATAATTTTGTTGGAGAAGGAGTTGTTTTTTTGAAGCTCTGTCAAAGTTTAGGGCTTTGCTGGGTCAGGCTTACTCCCTGAGCGGAGTTTTTGATGCAAGTTAGCTTTAGGAAACTAAAAGTATATGTTTTTCACACTACTATTAAATGTCTGAAGCTTACTTAGCACTGAAGTATGGTTGTTAATAGCCCAGTTCTAGATATGACATAAATATGGCTATGGGAAGATTTCAAACTGATGCTTGGAAGTGTTGTTTGAAAACTTGTGATATTATTACAGAACAGGTTTATGAATTTCTAAAATCTCTGTGTATTAACCCCCATCATCCTGAGCAACGAATGCAAAATAGTTYCAAATTAAGAAAATTTAGATGCTAACCAATCTCTTTCTTTCAAGGAGATGAAATGATATTCAATCTCACGAAATACTGGAACACTGATGTTGAAATAAAAAAGTTAACAAATGCACTCATTGAATTTCCAAAAGATACATTTTGTCATCCCTTGTGTTTTATGGCATGTTTTTATCACAGCCAGATTATTTAGATGGATATTTAATAAAGTATAARTAGAAAACACTTCTTTATATGCAACTTGAACAAATAAGGCTATAGGAATCTTAATATTGCCATTTTGTGAATTTCTTTGATATTTAGATTTAATTTAATGTTAATTCAAAGTTGTCTTTCATTTCATTAGAAAGGCTAAAGTTTTGTAAGGGAGGAAATTCCTGTATGTATGAGAGTATGCATGTGTGCTTCAGGGTGCCCGGTGTCCTTGAGATGTTCCTGAACACAGTTTGCTGATCCAGTAAGTTCTGCGCTGTGCCTAATTGGAATAAGGTTTCATTAGCAATACTCTCCACCCAATTACACAGATTCCTGCACTGGATGCGCTGTCATGTTGTTGTTGCTAAATGTAATCGCTCATAGGAAAGACCAGCCAGTAAGAGAAATAAAAACTGCTTTGAAAAGTTAGCTAGTAGCATCTTTTTAAAATATATGTGTTTGTGCACTGTGGATATTAGCTCGTGGGGTTTGTGCTTATTTCAATGGTCCCTTAAGAACACTTTAGTAAATTTAAAAAGTTTATCTCCTGAAACAGGATTGATTCAGTATCTCAGCAGCTTATACGGAGTCTTACCCTTTTTGCCATCTGGCTGCACCTTGAACAAACTACCTCAGGAAACAATTTTAGCCTTGACTTCAAGCCTTTCGAGTCAGGTCAGTAGTTTCTGCATTTGCAAAAGGTGGCAAAAACYCCAAGTGTCAAACTAAAATGAATTTACAGAAAAATGTATTTATGGAGTTTGACTCAAAAAGAAAAGGTTGGTTCAGACCTGGTATGAAATTCTCTGTTTTTATAATAAAGAGGACTTTTTAATATTATTTAAGTAATATTTCCCAGGGGGAAAAAAATATTAAATTTGTGGTTTAAGAATGTTTTAATCCAATCTTGGTGCAAGACACTTTGGAAATATGAAAAATATCAGAGATTTGCAGCTAATTGAGCATTAGAGTTAMCATTTCAAAAAATGTGTTTGATGGCATCTCAATCAGTTTTTGGGAGCCACTTCATCCAGAATTGATAAGAAGAGATGAGGCTGTATTTTACTTCTAGAGAATTTGAATCCATTTCTCTTAGTGTCAGTACATTCTTTATAATTACATACATCCCAGAAAATGGCTACCTTTGAGAATGACCTGACTATAGCTGGAGTCTGCATATTTTCCTTTTTTTTTTTTTTTTTTCTTAATGCTTTTATATTAATGATTAAAATATATATATGCATATATAATTGTCAGAGCGGGCACATGAACAACTGATAGTGGCTTCTGAGCACAGAATGAAAAAAGCAACTTAATTTGAAAAGTCAACATTGCAAATAGACAAAAAAAAGTATTTTTTTTTCCTAGTCCAAATTCCTAGATGACTGCGAGCAATCTTGTTACATTATTTGACTATCTTTCAAATTCAAAGATTATTAAGCTAATATATTGCAAGGGTTTCATCAGTGCCATAGCAGTCTGTCGGGTTCGTGCTAATGCTCCACAGAGCAGTAACAGTGTATGTTAAAAATCTCTGGGAAATTTTCAGAAGGGACATAGAATTTTTCTGAGGAAATATAAAAGTGCATCTGTGCATACAGGACACACATCCTTAGTAGCATAACGTCTTATAAAAAGGAACATATTTGCAACTTCCAGAAGCATGATAACAACAAGACTAGTTTAATATACTCTCTGTATCATTATAGTCTAGTCAGAATTGGAGTTTTAAAAAATTTAAAATTCTCTTCCACTGAGACCATATAAATGGTTTGCAATATAAGTTTGTGATTCAAAAGATTTGCAACCAAGTGAGAAAACCTTTAAAGAAATAGGATCAAAACATCTTCTGTGGTCATGCTGAATGCTTGCAGTCTTTAGTGGTAAAAACAACCTATATTAAAAAAAAAAATGCATATTTAATTTATTGTTCATGTATTTTTTTTTTAGTAGTTTTCTGGTTCTTTGGTTTTTGGTTTGGTTTTTTGTGGTTTTGTTTTTTTTTTTAACTGAAGGAAATGTGGGAAAAGGAAGTCTTAAAATTTTGTTCATCCCAGATCTGCTAATTAGAACTTAATTCCTTTAAAGCATTTTTTGAGATCTTCCTTCAAACAAAACACACATTATGTTAGGTGAGCTCTCCTGCGTGATCCTATTGAGAAGCTGAGTAAGCCAACACACTTATTTGAAAACTAGGAGAGCTTGCGAGGAGGTCTCCTTTATGTGACAGCTGAAGTCAATGAGTTCTGAATTTGTTTTCAAGGATGTTTCTGTCTGGTCCTTGTATGGTGTTTTGCCTGAGGTGTCACAACCCACATCTCAATAAGTAACTAGTTCCCAAACTATGCCTAGATGGACAAATGATGAATTACTAAGACTTTTTGGAGCATGGGTGCCACTACCATACTTCAGGACTAAGGGATGGAAAATAGTTAATTGATTTCTTTTTTAGGCCAAGTGTTCGCAGATTGAATAGTGATGACCAAAGTGATAACTGATGACATGAAAGGGAAACAAGGACAGGAAGAGAGAAATGTTAGTAAGAACAGACAGGCCGTTGGTTAGTTGTGGGGGTGGCATCCTCAGCATGGAGCTGGAGGGCAGAAATGGACCATGGGGCACAGAGAAGTATCTCTCTATTCGCATCTTAACACTTTCCAGAGTCAAAGATCTGCATGTTTTAAAATTTGCTTCTGACTCATATTTTCACAGATTACTGGGGGAGAAAAGATTTTTAAAAAGTACCAGTGAGGAGAGCAGATGTCATCATCCTTCTCCTTTGCTGTTGAACAGGCTGCTTTTAATGGCAGTCAGGATACAGCAGAGCTGCTTTTAGTGACAGACTTGGCTGCCACATGAAGTATGTTACACTTTTGTTTGTATACCGGGAAGCCAGCTGAAGTTCCTGAGATCATGCTATCAATCTCCAAAATACATTTTCAATTACAAGTTAAGCAAATTAATACAATACTGTTCCATGAATATTTATTGGCTCTCAAGAGACATGGAAGAAAGATATCTATAAACCTGGAGCAATGTATGTTTTTAAAGAACCAATATTAAAGAACCAATTCTACTTTGCTTGTGTTTTTCCTGCCCAAGAGATCCAGGTCTGTTTTCTTTTCTGGGAATGAGATGCCTCAAAAGACAATGTACAGCAGACTCAAAGGTCTGAATATTCAGGAATTTCATTTTTAGTGTCAAAATCTGTTTTGCACTGTATCTGTCTGGTCAATATATATATACGTTAATACAAATAGTAGAAAAATGGATTTACTAGTTATTTGGTTTCATTTTATTTTGCCCATTTTTATTCTCTCTAAAATACAGCTAATAACAAAAGTGGCATTGCGATCCCTAGCTGATAAACAAGAAGCTGCTGCTAAGTCTGTAAAACTGGCATTCAGAATATTGTATGACAGCTTTTCTTATTTATTTTTCCCCTTTCAGGTGCATCTAGTATGTCTTAAACTGTGTCACTAGGAGTTTTTATAAAGCTGAATTTAATTAAGAGGCACATACAACTGTGATATTGGAGTAAAACCCAGAAAACCTGAAGGATATCAATTGGCTCATCAGCTATACTGTCATGAATGGCAATTTTCAGAGTACTGTCGATCAATTTAAGCCACAGATGGGTAGGATTTTTTCAAGAAAAAGCAGGGTTTAAAAACAAACAAACCAAAAAACCTARCCTGAATAGAAATGCTTTCACTATTGAAAGGGTTACTGCAGTTGTCTTTGGTTTGAGGTTTAAAGAATCTCCCAGAATTTTGGAATCCTGGTGGCCCTCTGCTAGTGGAAAAGGAAAAAAAAAAAAAAAAAGAAAAAAGAAGAAGAAAATAGGGAAAAATGACTGAAAGTAAAGGTGAAATAGAAAAGTGAAGAGTCTAGGTTCACTATTYGAACTTTTGAACTGAGTGAGGTACAAGGAGGGAATGCTGCAAACACAGGCGCAAAAAACTCATGCTGTTTTTCCTTGACAGTATTGCTTTAATATAAACTAAAAGTATCTCAGTTCTTGACTGAGTAGTTCGTAAAATGCTTCACCGAACCTATGACAAATTCTAATGAATTCTAGTCTAAGCAAAGGGCTGCAGAGTCTACTGCAGAGAAGTAATGGATGGTCCATATTTCTGTCACTAATTCGGAACTCAGATTGGATTGTTCAAAGCCCCAGGTCGGACGGGGCATTGAGCAACCTGATCTAGTGAAAGATGTCCCTGCCCACGGCAGGGGGGGTGAAATGAGAAGGCCTTTAAAGGTCCTTTCCGACATGGACCATTCTGTGATTCTACTTTTAATACTGCCTTACCGATTCTGCTGGAGGTATTTGAGTTACCATCCCTGAAAAACATGAAAATCTGGATTTGCAGGCAGATGTATAAGATCACTTTACCTTGCTCAAGTTCAAATATTCATAAATGCCAGAATGGAGTCTGTAACAACTCCAAACTTCAGGTGTAAGGTTCACAGTGCACCAGGAAATATTTTAGTTCACACAACCACTAAGTGAATTATTAAGTGGAATAAATCTGTGTGATGTGTGGACATAAGGATAAAATAGGTTGAAATCAKGTTCTTTCATTTTATGGTTTTCTGAGCAGTGTTCTCTTTAGCTGGTGGATAATAGGACTTAAAAAAAAAAACATATTCCAGCTGTCCCCTGAACCAYGGGCATACTGCTGGCCTCTGATACATCCTGTGCAAACCTGCTGTCCTCAGACAAGAGGAGAAATGAAGTCAGTCTTTCCCTAGTTGAGCTGATTGGTCGCAGTATTAGTAACAGTCTCAGAGGTCATGTGAAGAAGCCTGGAATATGGTATATAGAGAAGCAATAAAGGATGTAAAAGGTCTGCTCTTCCTTTCTTTTTTTCTTTTTTTTTCCTCCTTTTTTTTTTTTTTTTCTTTTACTTACATTTTAAAATCTCCTGGGTCTGCATCTGGAACAGTTTGTTCCTCGCTTTAGTGGCTCAGGATGAAGCCTTGGGGGTTTGACTTGGTGACAGCCTTGTTGCACTGTCAGTGCAGTAGCAAGGAGCACTGGTCACTCCTGTGAGGGACACCGCCGCGATTGGCAAAAAACCCTGTTGGTTGCATTTTCAGTAGGCAGGGCAAATTTCCGTGTACCTTTAAGGAATTAAATCTTACAAGTGTGTCTGACTGAATGTATAAAAATGACATTTGGCAATTTTACTGGAATCATAAACTATGTATAAAACATTGATAACACTAATTGTTACTTGAGGGATTTATTAGCCAAAGTAGTTACTTTTCTTGAGTATCCTGAATTCAAAACTTACTGACAAATCTTGCTTGCACATAAACCTCAGGGGTTATGAAATCTTATTAATTGGGAAAGTGTAAGACACAGTTAAGCCATGAACATAACAAAGACGTTTTTAGTAAGATGCTCCTGGGATACAGATCTGTGCATTTCAACGAGCTGAAAACTTTCTCTAGCAAGTCCTGTTCTGTGAGTAATTACCATTTAATTCATACCATTGAGCTTCCTCAATGAACAAATACAAGTGTGATGAGATTATGGGACAAATGAGTATATTAAAGATCAAGAGAAGACACATAATTTTTCAAATTAGTCTGAATTTGAGAGAGAGAGACGGTGGAAAAGCTATTCCATACGTCAAGACTCAAGACATGCACCATCTTTCCAGCAGCTTAATGATTTAGCTTCATAAGCTTTCAAACATGCAAGTGAACACCTGTCAACGTGCAGGTGTGATATTCTGCTATTTTGTAGTATAAACTGTGATTCCCAGGTATAGTGATGCTGGCAGCCCTATCATCATTTAAATGTAATCATGCGCTCTTCTCCGGTTGTGACCAATGAAGTCTGCGTGGTCACACCGAGACACTGCACATCTTGGCAGGTCTGCTGCTGGCTTTCTTCACACTGGGATTATTTTAGATTGGCTGCAATGAATGTGTTATTTTCCATTTGTTAACGCGTGGGGACTTGTAACTCTGACAACTGAGAAAAATACACTCATTTATATGATGATTACTCTTGTTTTCTCAGATGTAATCTGAAAACACACTCTCTTATCTTTACCTTCTCTCTCACGCCTGCATGGTCCTAAAATTGGCAACAATCGCAGTACTAATTATATGATGCTTTCTTTGACAGCAAGGAGAACAATTCACTAGGATTTTCTATTACAGTAAATTCTAGATGTGAAAAGAAAGATAATCTATATCCTTCTAGTAACACAGAAAAAGAGCAGAATGATAGCAAAATACGCTACTTATATTTTTTTACTTTGATCAGAAAAATCATTATTTCACAGCTGTTTCTGGCTTGAGTAGGTAAGTTAAATTATTACAATAAAAACCCATTGGGATACTAAGAGTGTAATGATACATTGAGCTACTCTAGAGAGCTGGTGCAGAGCCAGCTGAAGTACGCAACCAAAGGTGAGTTTTATACGTATGCCTTGATGTGTCCCAGTACTCGAGCCTCATGAGTAACAATAACAAACATCTGATAACAATAAATTGGTTATTGGATCTAGCACAACAGAGAGGATGCAACTGATTTAAGAAATTAAAATTAAATTCTAAAAAATGAACCCACATGTAAATCTATATTGCCTTTCTGATTTCACAGTGCAATCATTCTGTTTCATATCCCTAAAGGCCACTTCGTAGTGAGGTCATTAATAAACTTTTTCTAAATAGGTTTTTGAATTATTCCTTTGGTTTATTTTGCTAGGTGTGGCTCTGGTGATTACTATACATGCCTTCATCACCCTGAGGTTTGGCCAGTGCAGGGAGAGACCCAGCCCTGACCTGAAGGGAGAGACTGGCTACAGGACAGTATCGGGGATGCGGGACTCCATGTATTGCACTAGAGTAGCATTAATTGGAAGAATGAGGGTTACAGTCCCACTAGCCCCACAATAGATTTGTTCCTGGACTTCATTGTGCTTTTTTAAGGAAACACTTTCAATCTGAATTTTGTGTTCTTGCAAGATGGGCTGGGCCAATTACAAGGCACGTTGCAGTGATGCCATTGAATATCTGGATGGAGTTGAAAGTGCCATTTTTGAGCTGCTAGTCACAAAGTGGCTAGGGCTGTGACTTCACCACAACAGCTTTCCTTTCTACATGGTACCATAACAATTATAATCATTATAGGTATTCAAGCTAGTTCCTCTGATAACAAGAGGGGAAAAAAGGCTTAATGCGAGTCCCATGGTAGAGTTTGCTTTATTTTCCTTTGGTCCGTGAGAGCTTTAATTTGCTGACTCTCATCTCATGCTGAAAGATTCCTCTCTTCCGCAGGCCCGGCGGGGAGGGGAGGATGACAGTTCTGAGGGAGCCACCTGCAGGCATCATTTCTCAGAAGTTGCTGTGGTTGCAGTTTKACCTGTTCTTTCAGAGCCTAGCACCAGGAGTTAAAAGAAACCCATACCTCTTTGAAGGTGAAAAATGTCTTGTCTCGTGCTTCTTGCAGGTTTTATTTTGCTTTTGCCTTCAACGCAAAACAGAAGCCTCTGTGCATGCCAGGGTCCCTTAGCACGATTCCCTGCCTGGCTAAGTCTTGCAGGCTTCCTGGATGATGGCTGCCACTGTGAAATCATGAGCCTCTGCAACCTCCAGGATGGCGGCTCTTTCATGCTGGCAAGATTGTCTTCTGCTGTGGTCTCCACTGGTTTCGGTAGTTCTACTGCTTTTCAGACGGTTTTAAGATTTGCCCTTGGTGCTTTGCTGACAGGTGTATGCACCTCAATAGAACCAGTTTGAAGTCAGCAAGCCAGAGAGAGAGAGCACTCAGCACAAGCAATTGAGAACCAACGAAGCTTTCTCGCTTGCCTTCTGTGTTTTTAACCAAATTCCCTGTAAATCACACATCCTTGACCCTTTCCCAGTCAGCTTTCTGCCATGCAGCAGCCCTCTAGCAGCTAGCATCTCTCTTTGACTTGTGTTGAACTTGATGGGTTACTTACATTAGCCCCTGAGCCCAGGCTTGCTAGGCCTGTGAAAGTGAAACAAAAATATTGCCTCATACTGCCCCTTTCTCGCCATCTTGGGAGGGAAGAGTAGAATGATCTTCTTAGTTCACTCCTGTGCCATCAGTCACATTTCTTCTTTCTTAGTACCTGTAGAGCTTCCCTTTTATTATCAATTGTATTCTTTCCTCTTTGTCGTCCTTTCCCAGGATTTCGACTTACTCGCTCACATTCAGTACTTGTACTGCACTGCACATTTCCAGAGCACGATGAAACTAATGAACTCACCACAAAGACTTTTACTGTCATTTTTCAGAATTATTAGACCTGGGGGTATGCTGTAAGAATTCAGTCTGATATGTTAATATTGCTCTCTAAGATAAGCACAAGCATCATAAACTACTGCAACTGGTTTAGAGGAGTTGATGAGAAAATGAAGCCTTTGCTCTGGTGCCTACTAGAAATGTTTCAAAAGCTGTTTGGTGCTGTTGGTCCTCTGTTCCCAGTGAGAGTTTGCTGCAGTGCAACGTGCTCTTCTTCTCCGTTCTCTGTTAATCAAACCCCTCTACTTTTTGGTTTGCCCAGTATGTCTGTACCAAACTGCTGTATCGACCAAGGGTCAGTGTCTCACACTGAACTTCGGTATATTGATTTCAGGAGATTGGCTGGTTCTTTTTCTTGGAATGGCTTGGATTTCCTAATGGTTTAAAGCAGTGATGTTTTGTCAGTATTCATTTTCCATCATAAGCTACAGTTACCCACGCAATCCGTCCCTTTGGCCAAAGTCTAATCAAGACACTTATACCATATTTGGTCTTAATACATCTAGTATTAGATATTGTCGCTAGACAACATCTAAGTGCCTGACTCCCTTTACCKTGACAATGGTTTTCCCAAAGGCTAACCTGAATGATTCATGTTTCTGATTACTTCAGAGGCAACCGTGAGCATCAAGACCTGATAATTTCCTTCTTGCTTGCAACTAGCTCTCACATGTCTATTGACTATCGTCACATCCCTCTCCACTCTTYTCCCTGTAGCCCCAACAGCTACGTTTGTCCATTGCATTGTTTTTCCAGAGTTCAGGCAGTTGACTGTGACCCTAATTTTTCTGCCACTGTACTATTGTATTACAGCATAAAATGTACACCCATTTATTTTCTAAGTAATTTTCTGTGGGTATAATATTAGAAGAGGAGAGAGGAGGCATTCTGTTCAAAAACACTGTTAACCACCTGTGGAGGGAAAATTACCAACGCAGAATGGAGTAGGAGTAAATCTGAGACTATGTGGTCTAACACCTGCTTCTTTCCAATGCACGTGGGGTCAGCAGCTCAGCTAATCGTGGCACAGAAAGTTGCTTTTTGTACTTTTTTTGTGTCATCTTTTAGCCAACATAACATGATCTGTGCAAGGCAGAGTCTGAAAGGAGGCACTGAACCCATAAATAGGATCTTTGCAGCAGTGTTCAATGGTTGGGTAACTTAAGCAGAAGACAAGAAGTGCAGCTGATGGGATTTGGTTGCTTCGTATGTCTGCGTTTCTGCTTCTGCAGGACTGGAAAACACGACTGCTCGTACTTCATAGCTTCTCGCATGCCCTCACCTTGTCATCTGAATTTGACTTCACGCATGCTGATTTCTCTGATAAAAGCTCCTAGTATTTTTGCATTTTGCTAGTTACAACAGCCCCATCTTTGTTTAATTGTGCTCTGCAGCTTTCACAAATAAACATAGCCATCTGTGGTTGTAGACCAAATACATGCCTTTTCTTCGCATGTTATCATCAGTATCAACGTGACTAATCTTTAGCACTGGTTCCTGCATCATTCTAAATAAATAAGAGTAGTTGTAGCTTGCAGCTATCAAAGTCCTTTGGTGGTCTATTTAATAAGAGGTGATATGTTCTTCCTGACTTGTAGAGTGAAAAGAGGAGCACTGGAACCCCCCCGTTACATTAATGAGTTATAGGGATCTCCACTGTAATCTGTTGCAAAATTAACACAGGAGTTGGTAATGGTTTTCATTTCCATGGCAGAACAAGAGATACATCTTTAATAAACTGATTGTTAAATGATGTAGTCTAAACCTATGCTTATGTTAATCCATTGTGATCAGGGGAAATCACGCTCTTCAGCTACAGTGGAAGAATGCATTGGGTCTGGGAAAATGGAACAGATTTGGAAATTGTTTGTAGTTAATGATGTTTGTTGATTCAGCTAGGACATTATTACAGGCAAATTCATCCTAATTGGCACTCAGTTAGGCAAGAGCTCTGAAAGTGTTTTAATTTGATGAGGGCACTTTTGGCCTTATTTCTATATTTAAAATCTTTACCTATTTTGGAGGCTAAATAATTTTTTACAGGCACACAAATCCAGCTATTTACTTACAGATACAAATATAGGGCAGAATATAAGTAATATATACATCAAGACAAAGTTACTGTGATTATAAAGATATACAAACTTTAAGTCCTGCTCTAATTTAAAACCTCACATGACCAAAGTTTATTTGTTCACAATGCAATGACTTCAAGTCCAAAAATTAAGAGAATGCCACAAAACAATATTTTTATTGCCCATCTCAGCAAAGATGCATTCACATTTATGAGATCCATTAAAGAAATGTATTAACATTTAGATAAACATTTTTAACAAAAAAAAGCAGGTTTAGAATAATCTTATTTTTAGAATATATATTTTCCATAGGTACCTAAATCAGCCAGAAATTTGCAAGCTCCTGTTTGACAGATGCCTTCTTTTTGAGGCTTTATCAGTGATGAAGTTTAACATGTCACATTTTGGTCTATGTCCAGAAACAGGAAGATTTCTGACTTCAACCCGCCTTCAATATAATTTCATTCCAAGGAGGTGGAGGCCCAGCTTTGTGCACAGGCAGCCACAGGAGGCCCTGGAATACCAATAATGGCAGTAACAGCTCAGGGCATGAGGGATGATGAGACCTCCATGGGTGAGGGTCACTGCTTGGCAGTGTATCTGTGGGATCTTATCCCCGACAGGTTGGTGGAGAAAGGATGGGTTAAGGGAGACACATGCGCATTTATCTRACCCCTAAAGCTTCACGCAGTTCCTGAAATGTGCAGATCCCTCCCAGCCAGAGCTTCCTCACAACCCCATTGACCCCTCCTGCCCACTCATCCACCCAAGCTCCACTCAGTTTTAATGATCATTCTTTATAAACACAGATTGATTAAAATATGCTCAAGATTATTTTTTTTTTGGCCAGTGGTTCAGCCAACATGAATACACTGCTTCGGAGAGATCAAACGCTCATGTGAAGTGAGGAATAAGATCAAGGCAGGACAATCATATCGGTATGTTTCTATTAAAAAAGAAAGAGAGACTGCATTTATGCAAAGTGCCTGACTTTCAAGGTCAGGATGAGCTAATGTGAACTACCTTTTTGGAACAATTTGCATCAAAAGCAAGGAAATCAGCGTGTAGAGGTGTTTGCTGGGGACATTTCATAGTGCCACCATATGTCACAGTCACAACACTGACAGGGAAAGACAGAGAGTTGGCTTTAGGCCACGAGAGAGGTAYGGCTTTCCTGCCATGCAAAGGATCACGTGAAAATCTATGTGCGTTTTGTAGACCAGAAGTAGGAACGTGCTAGGAGGTTGTTCCCTTATCTCTGCCTCAAGCATGTGCRATGTAATATCTTTTTGTTTCTGTTACTTTGTCCTTGTGCAAACTGTGAGTAAAGACTTTTGCTTGTGAGCGGGGCTGTGGCTGTTTTATCTGAGGATGTTACTAAGTGAAACTCCAGTGAGAATCTGATTTTTCTCTTCTCTAACGAGGGTAAATGGTAGAGATTGTGCTAGTCAAGGGTGGAGGAAACTGTAGCCTCTCCTCCAGGGCCCAACAGCAAGTATGRTACACTTTCCAGCTTAGGAAGCATCCTGAATAGCAACTCATTGCATAGCTGGMAACCAGTGTAGTAATTCCAGGTCTGATGTTGTGTATCAATAGCTTTTGGCAATCTTAGAGGATTTGTGTATCAGGATTTTACATCGATCTACCGAATGGAAAGTCCCTTAGAAAACAGATAATTTCTGTTAATTTTTTTTTTTTGTTAGAATATTAATTTGAGTAATAACCATTTCTTAGTATGGAATGTAATTAAAAAATTAACAAAACCAGCTATGTTCCATAAAACATACTGTGGAACTTTTAAAACACAGATTGCATGCTTTTCCAAGGGTGAAGTATGACCTTCAGACTCTACGTGAGAGTGGGAGCAATTTGATTTCCATCAAAGGGAATAGCAGGCATATCTAATGGCTTTAAACAGTGTTTGGATGCAAGAAGCAATATCTTGGTCGTTTCTGAATTAAGTTTGTATGTATTGACTGACATTCAAGAATTGATGTCCGAGAGGCTGATAGTTCTGGATGTCAGATGAAATGGAAGCAGAGTTTCATTCCAATAGCCCATAAAAAGGGGTGCTGAATACTGCTACCTACTGTCAACACACTGACACCAAGTATAATAGTAAGGGTAGAGCTTTGGGTCAAAGCCCATCACGCAGATATTGTGTCAGATGTGATAGTGTCTAGTATGAAATAAGCTTTTTGAGAAATACAATGCAAATGGGTTAAGCACTTCTTCCTCTTGCTCTCAGTGCGATCCTGGTGGGGTTGTGTCAGAGAGACGTTAGCGAGAACATCTTCAGATTATGTGATGGAGTTGCAAGAATAGGGTGTACCCTGAATAATTTTCTTCTAAGGAGTTAGCAGCTTTGTCAGCACCAACTCTGATAATCTGGTAGTATTCAGATGCACAATCTTTCTTTTGGTCTGTGCTGAGGGGTATAAGAGATTTCATTTTTTCAGAGTTGGACTCTGTGGTGCTGTTTTACTGCCAAAAGCTGAAGGCTGTATTTGCAGTGGATTTGTGAAGGCACGTATACTTTGGAATAGATTTGGAATTGGAATTTGATGGATTGATCATTGTAATGCTTTTTATCTTTAACATCTGGACTAATACTAAGTTTGCAGTTCAGTTTCTAAATATTGGGAGTCTGCTTTAGAGAGCTGCTGAAAGCCTGCAACTCCCACTGTTTTCAGTCTTTCACATTTACTCAGCTTCCTAAAATTTGACCTCCTTCATTTGGGAGCCTGACACTTGGCTCTCAAGTTTCCAGTGTCAGTCTGCATTTCATTAGCACATCAAAAAAGCTTTTTATCAGTTCTTCCACTGAGATGTAATACSTTTTCCAAAACTCATAGGCAGATTTTGAACTAATATTTTAAATCTGGACATGCTTATAGCTGCTGTCTACTTTTCATCTGTTTAGAAGCCAATGAAAATCAACATTCCCAAATTTTTGCACATGGTGGTACTGGATCTTCTTATAGCAGTGTGATGATCATTGTAGACTGTTGATTTTTCTCACAACAGAAAACTAGTAACTTAGCAAGCATCTTTCAGCAGTAGAAAGTAATGTAACTGGATGTATGATAAGCTTTTTAATCTTTCTCCTTGGCACAAAMAATGCTTTTTTCCAGTTTGCAAGACCTCAGGAACACTCCCTATTAACTGCCACCTTTCTTCTGAAAGAGATGTAATTCCACACAGTGTGCAACAGTAATTCTCCTGCTGAGGATGGAGGTTATACACCATTTTCTGCCTCCTTCAATAAGAATATGAAGTTCATTTGAAAGTTACTTGAGTGTTGCTCTTTCAGCCCACCAGACCTCAGTGTCCGACAGGGGTGCTCCACTGCCAAAGCATCTTGTAGTGTTCTTACCCAGATATTCCTCTGTAGCCAACAGATAGCGGCACTTGGAAAATTCACCTCCCTCCTTTCCTTGGCTTTGTGTTCCCTCAGACAGTCCCAATGTAGACTTATGATTCATTTCACCATTATGAAAACGTTCTGCAATATATTCTCTTTTCTTTAGCGCGTGAAAAAGAATTTACAATCTCCTCTTCATCAAGCAATGTCTGTGCTGCCTTAAATCATACTTCGATAGATCTCTGAATAGCATGAGTAATTAACAGCCTTTATAGAAGCTTTGCAATAACCGGTAATATCAAAGGGTAGTAATAAACCAGAAAATAAACTAATAATTAAACCAATAAATCTTTTAAACATCAGTGGATTAAAAACTCCTTTGAAAATAAGCATGTGCGCTAGCCAACATCTAAATGATGGACTTTGTCCAAGAAACTCATAGGATGCTGAACAGAAGATGCAACAAATGTCCATCACGCAAAGGGATTAGTCTTGATGGTTTGTGTGATAAGAAATACATACTCAGTCACACTCTGCCTGGCAAGCATTCAGTAGCAAAATGCCCAWGTGTTTTGAAACCATGCAGGTTAGGCTTGTACGTCAGTTGGCAGTGCAGATCAGTAAGAGCAGATCTGCAGAGCAGAACAGTTGCTGCTGAAGACCTGACATCCTTGTTATGCATTTCCATGGTTTTATTTGGACTRGTCTGGACTGGTCCTGTGTGATGAATCTCTGTTACTGATGGGAGTATTGTAGATGCGCTGCTGGAGGGTATCTTCCAGCTTTGTKTTATTCTGAAGGAATCTGGTTTGTGTTCTTGGACACTGCTATTTGAAGCAAACATGAGGGCAGCAGGGACTACGAGGAGGTTCAATTCAAAGCGGCACTCCCCATCAATTCAAAGCGGCACTAGCATAGATGCGCTCTTCAGTGAGTAAGAAGGATAGGGAAAAATGCCCTTAAATACTTTCTGTCCTTGGGATGTCTTACTCTGCATCACACTTTCTCCTTGTGGGGTCATAGCTGCAACGTCAATTACCTGTATAGCTTGGGTCAGGTATGGGGGAAATACAAGTTTTTTTACTTAGGTGCCATCAGGACCGGGCTCAAGGATAAATCGTATTCTGCTGCCACACAGCTGAAATACAGGGATCAGCTCGTGGGCCGCTCTCCACACCTGGTGAAGGGCACCGTCCGCATGGTGCCCCAGGCAGCCGCCTGGCCGGTCACCGCTGCACCGCACGGGCGCTGGCCGAGGCTCGCTGCAGCACTGTGTCTATAGGCACAGGGAATTTACAGCCATTTGCTATGTTAGAGCTGAAAGCCTGACAGGAGCTATCATACAGTAGTCCCAGAAAATCTGAAACAATGTGGCAGGACTTTAATTTGATATGCTTGATTTTTACAGTGCAAACTTTATGGTTTCTGAAAAAGGATATTATGGTATTCGTATTCCAAAGTTGACATTGTAYCTAAAAGTAAAACTATATGTGTTATACAAGACTCGAATAACTGGATAAATATTGTTGAGTGCCGCTTAGAGAGTGAAATGCAGAGCTGCAATACACCCACACACAAATAAAAATACTATCTGCTGGGAGTTCTTTGTGTTTAGCAGAGAGCTATAAATGCACATTTAAATAGTGATTTGTATCACTACTTTATCTTATGTTTAGATCTCTGAATGTACAGAAATCAGAGCCTCACAAGCTCAGTTCTCTCTTGGATACCTGAATACATTCAAATAATTTTCTTACAGCCTTGTGCAAAAAATGAAATTGAAAATCTTCAGCTAACTTTCTTAAGATAATCCACTAAGATTATAGAGTTTTGGGTCCATGAATGACCACAGCCATGATTTCAAAATAAAAAAAAACAGTACCAGGTTACTAGGGAATGCCACACATGGAGCATGGTTGCAGCCAGAGATGGCATCTTGGTATATTTTGTTAAAACAGATCTAGATAAATTCAGGAAAAATTTTCCCAACAAATGAGCTGTTTCAAGATACAGACTTAGTATGTGGCCTAGCCAGCTTGTGGTTGTGAGTCACTTATTACAGAGATACTCAAAGAGATTCCTTGATTTCTTTATGAGCCAAATGTGCTTTCCAATCCTTCCTGCAGTAACTAGAGCTTGCAGGCTTTGAGAAGTAATTTTAGGATGGTCCCAAGGAGTCCGGATGGAAATAAATCTGTCTGAAAACAGTAAGCAGGGTTGTTCAGTTAYGGTTTCCGCTGTGTTTCTTTTTTGCTCCGTCGGTGAAAAACAGCAAACAGTTCCCACAGTGTATTCTCTACAAGTCATTTTGCAGTTTGGTGCTTGCTTCTTCCATTTGCTTCTTCTGTTTTTCATATTTCTGCACCTTTTATGCAAGTCCACAGGATTTCAATATCAAGCACAACAAAGCAACTATTTAAAATGTAGATTTTTCCATCATTGTTTTCTTTCAAAATATGGCCAAAAATCAAGATGAGTTTGCAGTTCTAATTTTTATTTCTTCAGTTCAAAGTCTAAACTTTCTTAAAATGTACAYGTTTACACTGACACTTGTCTTACAAAGTTTGTCTTTGATCAGCCAGTGCTAATATACAGAGTATGACACAAGTGATCATAATTTTATTCAGCAAGTAGAAATGGCAGTTTAGGAGAGAAAGGAGAAGGATTTATGCTTTGTAAAAATATGCACTCTTATACTGTATTGTGAGTTTAATGAAGTAGGAATACCTGGGGGAAAAAAGAATGAACAAAAACGTTCATGATTGCTTGAAAGAATGTAGCAAATCAACCTGTATCACCTCTAAAATAAAAATGCCCTAATATAAAACTGTTCTTTTTTAGCTGTATCCACAGATGTGTGTGGTTTTCTAGCAGAAGGTTCAATTGTCTAGTCCCATTTTTGGTGATCATGTCCACATGGGGTCAGCGTAATGAACAATATAGCTGATAACCAGGCATTTACAGCTACACTGAATTATTAGAAAGTATTAAGAAGCAAGATACTTTTAAAAGTATGAAATCAGGAGTGTGTGTCGCAGAAATTTATTTATGTAAAAGTAAACTTTTATAAACCTTTCAGATAGGAACAAGGGTAGATTCATTCCTAATCCTTCCTTTGAACATTTAAACTTCCTGAAAACTATAAAGCGTATGACACAGCTGACATCAAAAAAAAAAATAAAAGGCAGTATCCTCTTGTTGAATTTCTCAAATAAAGTGACTATGAAAATGTATTAGACTGATTGGAAGCCACGATGGGAAAGTAGTTTGGGGACAAAATATCCTCTCAGTCATTGTTCAGAAGCCACCAGACRGATGGTGAGTGGCAGCTCAGAAGAGGAGGCTCATTCCTCTGGAAGTGTGGTGATGAGCCAAGGCTGGCTTTGGCATGCTCGTGGGTGCAGAGCAGAAACCTTTGCCAAGTGCTTAGAGAAGATTTTTGGCAGTCCTGGCAGGACCTAGAAGGTGTTGCAGATAACAAGGAGCAAAAGTGCTCCCTGGAAAGTCAGAGGAGAGAGGACCGTGTGGCCAGTGCCTTTGGAAAAATGAACTGAGGCAGGGCGTGGGTTCTCCTGCATTTCCTATTGACTGCCCTGCCATGTATTGGTATTGGGAATAACATTTTCTGGTGTGCCTCCGAGGCCAGRAGAGCGAGGGAGGAGGTGGACAGTTATGTGGGGGACGCAGAACACGTGTGTGCGTATCTTCCCCAGGTCCTGGCTGTGCTCAGCCTCTCCTCAGCACCTCTCTGTGGGCTGCAGCCTGGCTTCAGTGCATCTTACTTCATCCTCCATTCCCTGGCATCTCAGGGAAGTGTAGTTCAGCAACGTGACTTGCACACTTTTTGTTCTGGGTTATGCTACAAGTTCTTTCTGTGAATACGGACTCATGTATGTGTGCATGTTTTCCTGCACATGAAAAAATGACTGGGCGAGAACTAAACCTTCTTCTATTGATCCACAGTTTCTATGGTCTGACAGGTGTCGTATTTGCAGATACAGTCCCCATCCCCATGGAGGGCTGGGCAGAAACCTCAGCTGGGCGCGGAGGGAGCAGCGGGGAGAAGGGAGCCCTCCACGATGAGCCTGACGCAGCCCTTGCTGCCGAGCAGATGRCTCTCGTGTTTCATCCCAGCTGGAGGTTTTCCATGGCCATGGCTCCATTCCTAAATATAAGGAATTTTAATAATTAGGCCTTGAGGTTGTAAATGCATAGATCACCATTACACGTAGAAGAGAGGGGTTTTTTTCTGCCGTGGCTCTTGAGTGTAGGTTTGCTGCATGGTGACAGTAGTGGTCTGCAAAGCATCTGATCTGGGAAAGGTGTAGGTTATTTGTATGCTTTGTAGGATATGCAGGTGAACAGATATACATCAGATATCTCTTCTGTTCCTTTCTAATCTTTAAGGTGGAGATAAGCCTGTTTCACCAGATACAGAAACAGGGAAACCAAACACAAACCACAGGATCCAAGAGCAAAATTCCCTCTTTCCCCATGCCAGGGAAAGCATCTCCAGGGTATTGGCAGGGTGAAACATGCTCCAGACCCCACTACACGGGGATGTGAACTGAAGGCAACGGGAAAGGCTTAAAATGATTACGGGTGGCCTTGTCAGCTGAGGCGGCTCCCCGGGGTCCTGTGGGTGCCTGGCACCCAGCTGAGGACCCACCGAGGACTAGGGCTGCCTGTGGTGGGTGTGCAGTGTTAGCAACAGCTGAACGGTGTGTGTCCCAGTTAGGTTACCTGGCTCTTTCTGTTCCTGAATTGCTAGCCGAAGCCTCAAGCGTAGATGGCTTTCTAGAAAGGCGATCAAGCCTGCATGTGAACACAGGGTAATGTTCTCTCTCTGACCTTTTCAAGCTCCCAGGAGAGACAAAAAGCATTGAATCCCTGCCAGGGGAAGGGTTTAAGTTGATGTGACAATTCTAGGATTAAGCAGCTGCCTGCCAATGCTTTTGGCAACTTAAACTGCATCTTCTTCCATTAATTCTCCTGTCCTGGGTCCTTCAGCACTGCTGTTAAAAAAAAGTTTAAATTAGCTTTGTTTTGGTCCTTTTTAAAAGCTGCTGTTTCTTCGATGTTTGCACTCTTCTAAATGGATAAAATCAATCTTGCTGTACGACTAGGACTATTCCAAAAGAGAGAGAGGGGAAAAAGAGTTGGAGAAGTCACTTCTGTGTCTCCTGAGGTGTACGGAGCCCAACCTCCTCCTCCGAGCGAGGCRGCAAGGAGTCACCGCTCTGCTGGGGAGGGAGAGCCCCGCAGAAGGGCTGGGGCAGAGCCAGCTGCCTGCAAGGGGACCYGGCGCCTGGGGCAGAGCCAGGGCTCACTCTCACGTTGTGCCCTGTCCTCCTGGTGAGACCTTGTGTCTAGCACYGATTTAGCAAGGAAGCGAAGCACGCATGAACGATGAGCACGTGCAGGGTACTGCTTGCAGGTTTTCATGTACTTGCTGCAGAATTAGAAGATCTTTCTCCTCACTGAACTCTTATTTGCATGTCAGATTTCAGGCTCTCTTTCCCTCTTTATTTCAACACTAGATATTTCATAAAGAAGGCTAGTTTAAAATAAAGTGTTTCATTTCCTTTCTTTTGCTTAAAAATGCATAAAATGTATGACCAAGTATTATTTTCTTTTTTAATGCTTTTATTTTAATGCTTTTATTTTTTTTACTTACGTCTTAATTCTCTTTCAAGTTATGAATATGCAAATGCAGTTGATGAAACTTTTCCAAATCACTCTTGCATTTTCCATTGACAACAACAACAACACCACCCCACAAGGAGACAGCATGGCATGGTAGCTTGTGCAGTAGCCGTGTACCAGAGCAGATCTATCACCAGCTGCCTTAGCTTCTCCCCCCTATTAAATGATACATAACCTTCGCTGTTATAAAAGTTTGAAAACCGTAAAGTGCTAGAGTGAACAATTGTAGTATTGGGAGATTGTATGTGTTTGGTCAACACAAATAACTCAGATACTGAAGCCTGTATTGCAACTGTTGCCTGGGAAACCTATGTACAGTATAATGGGTTTCTAAAACCCACCATACAGACAGAGTATAGCGTCGTACATAAGAAAAAAGAACACATTTCATACCAGCTCTCAGCCAAGGTAAGAAGAGGGTAACCGGGACACCAGGGCACATCGTGATGACCAGAGTCACAACCACAGTGCAAGCTTTGCGTATCTGACGTGCAGCTTGAACTGTGGACAGACTGTTAAATCCCTTTTATTACAGTCAATCACTTATAGCTTTTTTTCTTCTTTATGAATACTTAATGCAACATATAATTAGACATGGCAAGTGAATGCCAGGTCTGGAATTAAGACTTGAGCTTTTCTGGCTTTCATTTTAATGCTCGTATTAYCAGACACACTGGGAAGGTTTGCAAGAGCTCTTGGCACAGGCAGCTGGACACTTCAGCTGGCACGGGGAGCGGCTGCCCCGCTGGAAGCCCCTCGGTTAGTGCTGTGACGAGCTAGGAGGCAGGGCTCGGGGAGTTACTGTCAAAAACTGGCCCCTGCTACATCGTTACCAGACAGGGAAAGGTTTTGGTGTTGTACTGTTGAACCAAAGTTGTAATTTTAATCCTTCCCCCATTTATTTTTTGACTTGGTCTATCAGCCAGTCTATCTGTCGCTGTAGGGAGCTCCTGGGAAACAAAACCTCTCATTCTGCRATGAAATCAATCATGGGCAAGGAGGAGTTACCCTTTCTTGGCTCTTCTCCACTTGCAAGTGGTTTGTTCACTAGACATTTAAGAGAAGACCCACTGATGACAAGTTGCCGCACTAATCAGTAAGGGCACAGCTGCACTTCAGGAGTCTCACGTGTTGAGACATACATAGTTTTGCCTCAGATCCCTCAGGAGAACAATGATGAGGAAAGCATGAGTAAAAATCTTTGAATAGGAAAGAGTGGAACGGGATTGTCACCCGTGGGATGATGCTGATATACTTGGTTTTCCATTTTTTTAAATCTCTGAATATGCAAAGATGCCACAAATGTCATTAGAAAAGCACAAAAATATATTCATGATAAAAATCAAATTTTCCCAACCAAAACTATGTTAAAACTGACTCGAAATATTAAGCTCCATTTTTTTATCTCCATTGCTGTAACCAGTGCTCCCATTCACCCTAATAAAGCAAAGGCCATGGAGAGCTACATCTCTGATTGCACAACACAGATTTAGGTTTCCTTTTGAAAATGTTCTGTGCAGTTGCTCATCCATATGTAATYGAGTTTAGCATGGGATAAGAGACTGTTTCATTGTATTTAAATGCACAAAAAAACCCATGCAGTTTGAGGGTGACAGATTCTCTTGGTAAACTACGTGAACAGCATTGATTATTGGTCCAGAAAAATATCTTTTAAAAGTCAGACTATTTTARCATTTCTTAACAAAATATTTTATAACAGTACTTTCAAAGCTTCAATAAATAACAGTATTTCTGACTGATTTTGTTTGGCCAATGAGCTGTAGTCAATTATTAACAGTACCTTCAGTGGGATGCATATTCTGATAGGAGTCCTTGGCTCATCAAAGAGAACCAGAACCAGGAAAAGATGTTCTAACAAATTACAACTTCCTGAAAGTAGTGCTTTACTATGAAAAAACACTCCTTAAATTTAAGCTGGCTCAGAGTAGTCTGTTTCAAGTCATGACAACATATCATCAAGGTTTCAGGAGTGCTGAAATGTATTACTAAAAAAATGAAAATAATAATGCTACAACATTTTGGTGAGCTCAAAATGTGCTATTCTTCTTGCAGTTCTACTTGGAAGTACTTTCTGCAAGTGGGACTTGTCACAAAAAGGAAATTCCAGAGCATGTTTATCTCTAAACTCAAGCCATCCTGCATATGCAGAATGACCTGGAAAGTTAATCAGATTTATTAGCTATGCAAAATGCTATATCTGCAAAGTGGCTCTTCTGCAGTTGCTTCCTCTCTAAAGGAACAGCACATTTTCATGTTGCTTTGTTACTGTGACAGTTTTGTTCTAATTATAACCGATCAGATTCAGATACCTTAATAGCTTTGCAACTACTAATTTTAATCAGAACTGAGCACACTGAGAGCATGTCACAGACYAGGTAGTCAACCCTGCTTCTATCCGCTGCTGCTCAGAGGAAATAAGGGATGTTTAAATCAGGGGAATTACCCAAAGGGCAAATTTGATCCACTGTTTTTACAGACAAAGAGAAACACAAACTCAAGGGGGTAAATGTAGAGGTATATGGGCTGGTATCTGTCATAGTTGGGGAGCCACAGCTGTTTAAAATTGTAGGTTTTCAATGGCAAGCCTCAGCCATCGCTACAACTATTATTATTATTTTACCAAGCCTAATCCTAGGGAGTGTTTTAGGCTGACAAAAGCCTTCTAACTCTTTGTTTATTCATTGCACCTGTATTGCACCCTCCACACCTGCTGAGTTAAAATCCTGTTTCTCCCTGCCTTAAAATCTGTTATAGCAGGAAGCAAAGGTCTTTGATAAAGACAATTGCCTTGGTGAGGAAAGCAGCACATCTTCAGATCTAAATAAAAATGAAGCCACCTGGTGAGCTCTAAGGACTGTGTTAATTAAAAAATAAACAACCAAACCCAATATGGCTGAGTCAGCTGGGGAGAAAAGACCTGTGCCTCATACTGGTAATTGCAGCCCTATGACCGGGGAACGGGTACGGCGCAGGTTGCAGCAGGTCAGGTCACGGTGGCTGGCGCGGACGCCGCCTGTGAGGGATGCTGTCCCTGCGCCACGGGCCCTGCGGCCACGGGCCCCTCGGCTTCGCACCGGTGCCGACGGCTCTGCCCTAGCCCTGTGCTGTGCTGGGCCATTCTCCAGCACTTGACCCTGGGCACAATGTTTTCATCAGTTGGTCAGTGGTAATCTTGGCAGCATTTAAAACTATGACCTGCAAGTGAATGACATCGTAGCTCATGAGCAGCTACCACTTSTAAGATACCCACTGTACATCTTAATTTTAGGGCACTTCAAGTGAAGATCTTAAAACATGCACATCGCTAGTGAARGACTGAAGCCCTTATTAACGTCATTAGGCTGATTTATTTGTCCTCCATCTCCACCCATCTCTCCCTGCACMTTGGCTGCTTCTTGGAAGGCTTTAAATTTTATTCCAGTGCAAATAATAGAATAAAGGACCAGAAATCTTTGTCTAATCAGTTTGCCCAATGAGGGATTGTATTTAGTTTTATGGAAATATCAGGTGACATCCTCAGTTTCAAAAGCATTTACATGTAAGTGTGAAAATYACTCCCTCTTCCCTGCCCCATAAGCTCCTTTACAAAGATTGTTACCTTTGGATAAAGGTCTGCTTACAATTTTCAAGGGTTTTCCCTTCTTAAATTATGAAAGAAGAAAATAATTTAGACTATTTCTTTTTCTCCGGTATCTGACTGTAGTGATGTTTTTATATGCAAAATATTAATATAAAATTGTTACAAAAAAGACTCTTGAACTCATACAATTATTGTTCAGTGAAGATGGTAAGTAAAAACTGAGTAATTGAGTTTAAATGTTTTATTTTGAAGTTGGAGAAAGAATTATGCTGTATAAATTTGGCTCACAGAAAAGCGATTTGATCTGATTACAGAATGATTGGTGTGAAAACAGCCAGTCAGGGAAACAGCCAATATTGCCAATAAGCTATATTGGAATAAATTGTTCAGGTGGTAAAACACATCGTTAACAGCCACTTCTGAGCAAATACAGCTATAAGGAGAGAGACTGCTTATCCAAAAACTTCCACCATCCCTCAAAGACTCTGCAGGGTGACCAAGATGCTGCAGGAGTCTCRTCTCACCCTGCACAGCTGGTCTGGTACGGAGGGATGCAGACCAAAACAAATGTTCTTACCACATTACTCAGTTTACAGCATCTAAAACTAAAAAAGTAAGAAAGGGGTGTTGGACCGTCCTGTCCTTTCTTTTTCTAGTATAAAACAATTTGTCTCTTTTAAGATGCAYTTACTAGCCTCTCACTCTTCCCTTAAGTACATTGCAGTTAAATGAGTTTCTATAAATAATGGAATCGCAGGTATTGATTACTTTTAAATTGCAGTGGCGTTGCACAATATGATATTGGCAGCTGTGCTATGATAAAATAGCATGTTATATTCTAGTTGAGTCAACGGAGGCCTGACTCATCCGCAGGGCCAGCGTGGCCGGCAGGTACTGCTGCCGCCCGCGGGGAGACGGCACGTGGCTCACCAAGTGGGTCTTYACAGGCGACGCGGACTCGACAGCGAGTAGACCTCCTTATATAATTAACTTAGAAAAGATGGCTCTGAGTCAGAAGGAAATCCAGAAAAGCTCTTATGTAGCTAGCTGAAAAGCATAAAGTCAGGTGTGACTACATATACATGGAAAAAGATGTAGACTCCTGAAAATGAGAGGTAATGCTTATTCTTTGTCCCTGAAGGACTCTTCTTCCACCAGCTTACCCTTCAGTAACGACCAAAGTCATTTTTAGGTTACAATTTGTACTTCTGGAGGGGGGTGTCTGATAATTTTCTAAATTTGAGCACTGGTCTGACTCACAAGGTATCCTTGAAAGCATTTTTTTCCATGTAAATGGAAAAATTGCTTCTCCTTCTTTTCCAGAGTTCTAATGGAATTAATCCATTGCTACAGGGATTTATTAGGCCATTAATTAGCTTCTTACAAGTATCGTGGTTCATTTACATTTCTGATAATGACACTTCCTTGTGTGCCTTTTGAACTTTTGTGATTCTGTAATTGCTTGGCTAAATAGTTAGGACTGAGAGCCCCATTCATTATGTTCATTATGCATCCAAATTTCTCCTTTGCCTAATTATGAGACATGAGCACATCAAGGATACAGGACAAGGCTGTATATATTGAAGACCTTCCTTCCAAATACGCCAAGGGTAAAGGTTCCAGTAAGGAGAAGAAATGGTCTAGGGTGCTGCAACTCTACATTTTACAAAAAACGCAAAACATAGGGAAAATGCATGACCATATGCCAATGCAGAAATTGCTACACAACAACCTCTGAAATCACAAATCTGAGAATGCAATCCTGGAAACTTCTCTGCTGATAGTGAGAGAGAGCAAGCATTAAAATTGTAAGAAATATGTTGGAGTGATTCAGTATTTAATTGTGATTCTTAGCACAGAGCAACTAGGTCTAAATTCTTCTTGCAAATAGTTAAATGCTTGCATATTCCCTGCTAGTGAAACTAACTTTTAAGACCAAAATGAAAACAGTAGTTACACTAAACTTTGAGCACAGTTATCCTATCTTCACACGCTTCCATCACATCCTTTGCTGCTTTATTAAAACGATGCCCAATTGAAAGGACTATTGTCAGCAGAAAAAAAAATAAAACAACCAACAAAACCAAAAAGCCACCCATGCGCTACTTCAAGCAGAAACATACAATGCACAAATTCAATACAAGTGCTCCTATCCATCACATCCATTTGGATCTCATGGCATATTCTGTCACCAATGCCAATCAGGGTCTTGATTGCACCATTAAAATGTCATCTCCCTTCTCTGTTAGTGGAAAGTAGAAAAAAATATTAGCTATTTGTTCCATCAAACTGGACACCCACTGTATTTTGCATGTACTTGCCTTGAATGGATCTTTTAAATAAATGCAGTTGGTGATCATTTCTGGACTTAGGACCTGTCAGCTTGCATTCTTGCAGTTGTTATTTTCATATATCATTTAATGAGAATATTGCATCAGGTTTCCCACCATGATTTAAAGCCACTCCTTCTCTAAGTTTCCAAGTACTTAGCATCCTTAGAGAGCCATTCAAACACCTTATTCAGAAGTTGTGTTTAGAGACAATGGTTATCTTAGTCGTTATTTGGCTGGTGTGGTTAGCAAAATTATTGTCGTGAATAATACCAGTCTTAGAGCTGACAGAAATACTCCGAAGTGTTCTATTTTTTTTTCATGCACTTGGTGTAATTTAGTGTAAATACAGTACTTCATAATATATTAATTAAAAASTTTCATGACATCTATTAAGAAAAATAAAATGGCTGAATCTTGGGGAAAAAAAGATGGGCTCATTGTGCAGTGAGGCTCTTTTATAAGTGCAGCTTACTTAAGACACCAAAACAAGAGCTGAACCAGTTAGGAAGAATAAGACAAATTAAACATAATCCTTTTTTTGTTAAAGTTCTATGTCATTGTTAGCATTCTTGAGCGTCTGAGCACATATGCACAGGGATAGGTTCACTTGAATATAAGCACTCATGCTGTAAAGCTGTACCAGAGAGATAATCAAATAACTGTACCCGTATCAGTGCTTCCTGGACTTGGTACTAGGACGCACGAGCAGCATTTAGGGCTGCTCCCAAGCTAATACTGCGATGAAGGTGTATATGGAGACTCGTGGTGTCATGTCACCTGTAACAAATCTTTCACGTTCATGTTGGGGACGTAACACTGTAGTGATTATTGGCTTAGTGTTTAGTAATAGTAATTGAACAGCTTGTATCGTTGTCTTAGGGATATGGATGAGAACATTGATGACATCAGATTAACTGTTTCCTTTCTATAGGTCTAGCTGTAGAATGTGAGATCTATCCAAAATTTCTTGCCGAGTTCTTAGTGGTATTGTCCTAATGGAGAGAGGGGTCACACCCTTGATATTTGTGCTTCAGTCACAGACATTTATTCTTTGCAAGGTGTTATTGACCTGAACTAGGTTCTACTCTATATTGCCTTCAGTTATTATTTATGCACTAGCAGTGTCTGATTTTGATGTCAGTTTTCTGTTTGGCTATTGCTATATATTGGGTTTTAAATAATCTTTTTTAAAATAGATTTATACTGATCTCTCTCCACCAAGCTTCCACCATCAAATCCATTTTTAATATGAAACACCTATATATTGGACTGCTCATTTGATGCTGGTGATGGTGGTGGCTTTTAGGTCTTTCAAAGAAGATTGGTAACCATCCTTATGTTCTGTTAAGTGTCTTAAAGGTTTGATTAAATGGGTGCTGATAACCAGAACAAGACAAGTGCAGCATAGTCTGCCAGTAATTCAACAAGACCATTAAGTTATTTGAAGAAATCAATACCTCAATTTATATGACTGAAGGTGTTGAGAAAAAGACTAGGTGCCACTGAATACTTGCAAAACTGAATAGCAATAAAAATACTAAAATAAAATCAAGACATAGGTTTACCAAGTAAACCAGCTATACCCAGGAATGTTAAAACCATGTCTGACTATCATAACTTGATCCGTTGACATCGGCTTTATAGATCTATTTAGTATTACAATGCTTAGAGAATCCTGTGTGGCAACATGCAATACACTTGTACTATTGCCTATAACTAGAGTAATTTACAGTCCTTGTTTAGGAGACGGGTAGGTTCCGAGAAAAAGTTTGTTGAGATGTGGAAGAGAGATCAAATTATTTTCTGAGATTTCCAAGAAAATATTCTCCTGAATTCAAAATCAGCATAATACCACACCACCAGCCCTCACCTCACGGCTTTGCCACTCTGCCACAAACATAACACTAAAAGGCCATAATTTGCAGACCAGCTGCAACTCTTGCTGAAGTCCATGAAGGCTGCAGTGGTTTGGCACCACTCAGATTCACAATCATTCACGGCATTGAGAAAATAATGATCAATGGAGAAACTGTAAATTAGAAAAATCTCCAGATTGTTGCTATTAATGGAGTTAATGATCCCTTAGACTAAATACAGTACTGTAAATACAGAATTGCTCTGCAACTGAGATAAGAGATGAGGATTAAATTAATGTTACTGTGGCCAAGAGACTGAATTCAATGCAACTAATATCCAGTGATTTGTTAAATATAAATTCAAATGCATTCTTTTTATGTAAAAGTCCAGTGTATGCTTTCAACAGCCTTCAAATACAGTTCTTAAGCTTTCCTCTAGGAAAATCAATTGAGGTCTTGCAGTTCAAATTTACATTAACAAAAAAGGGCCAACTTGGGCTGTCATATATATAGGTTTAAATCTGTTTGTTCCAATTCAGTTCACTCTGAGTGGATATAAACAGCAAACCAAGTCACAGTAATTGCATAATATATAACATCTTAATCATGGCTATGGCTTATTTACTTCACTGCTGCAGGTGGTGGTGTGTACTGGCTCTTATACCAGTTAAAAGCTACAAGGAAATTTTCTACTTCCTAAAGATCTGTTGAAATAAATGGATCTGGTCTGAAAAATACCACAGTATTTATTGGTCTTCAACTTAGGCTGTTGAAGAAAGACAACTTCGTTTCTTTTTAAAATACAGAAATCCAGCTGCCTTTCATCAAGTAAACTGAAAGGCAAGCTTTTTCCCCCCTCCCAGCGGAGGGCAATGTTAACCCTCAGACTGGCATTTAAGATGTGAGATGACATCCACATCACATTTTGCTTATTGTTCTGTTTTTCTCATGGTAATTCCTAACGCTTGCAGCTGAGGTCTCAGGCTGTGTTGTGCCCATCACTCTGCAAACCGACACACCAGCGCTGTGTGCCGGGGCAGGCGCCAGCTCGCTCCCCAGCAGATCCGAAACCCAGACCTCAGGGTCACAGTCCTGAGCCTGTGCTGGAGGGAAGGACATGTGTTCTTGGCCTATGCAGGATGGCAATATGGGCAAGCAGAATGTGGTCTGCTTGTCATTTGTAGCAATCACATATATGCCCAGGATATAGCATTTAAATATATGCAAGAGTTCCTGCCCTAAAGAGCTCTGAGGTCCAATCCAGTTCTTCACGACCTTATTTTTTCAAATCTTTTACTGGGAAAAAAAATGAATAGTTGAACTGGATTTCTCTTACTGAACAAATAGTACTGAAAATAAGAAAGGTGTTTATAAATCTAGTTACGAACTTTATTACTATCATTTTATTTCCATGTGTTGTTAAACAGCTGTTACTTTTCCTTACTCTGTGTTTGGCTACAGTGTGAATAGTGCCTTGCTTTTCCCAGACGTGCTGTTCACAGAGGTATGTTGTTATTAGGTTAGAATTGAAACTCTGCCACTGACACGAGCTTCAGTATGTATTTATTATTAATACAGAGAATCCAGTAATGTTGTGAGCTTGCTGAATTAAAGGCAAAATCAAAGGCATTCTACCTGTCAAGACCTTAGTTCAGAGTTCTCAGTTTATCTTGCACTGGATGACAATGTGTCATTGATTTCTGAAACAGAGCAGGCAGCTACCTCCATTATACTGAACCAGTCTGGCAACTTTAAATCTGCGCTCAGTGGCAAATCTACCACTTGTTCAAACCCCATATGGAACTTCCTATGATAGGCACGTTGTTTTATACTGCTATATCACTGAATGTATTGAGTGTGCATTTACGAGATGCATCTATCAGTGATGAAGGCATCTATTGGTAAGGGTTTGATGAACAAAAATATCGGTGCCCCAACAAAATGCAAGGTTCAATACTGGGAGCCTTACTGGCAAGACGTGCAYTGCAGAGCTGGGACTTAAACCTCTGCCCATGGCATGGATTGCCAGCATGCTCTCTGCTCCGTTTATCTTTAGGTTGGCTCCAGTCATAGGTAGGCTACAGACAGTTGCTATTATTTTAAAAGCACACACTGTTCTGTGCAAAATCCAGAAGTGACCAATCCTTAATGGACTCCTTAGTGAATGCAGCATAAGCTTCTCCATAGTTCTCCAGGACAGTGTGGTCTTTTCAACCATCTCCATTTCAAGTGTCCATGAAACATCACAGGAGGTATCCTCTGCCTCAAAGACTGAGAAATTGAGTTTCTGGCACACTGAGGAGGTGAGATAGTCCCGAAGCTGTTGGAAACACCTAGCCAAGAGTGCATCGGCAAAAGGGCCCGAGGAGCCAAGCTGGCATGTCTGTGGTGCAGAAGGGCAGCTCGGCACCTCAGCTGGACACTGTCTTGGCCAAGTACTTTAGCTCCTGTCCTGCATCTCTTCATTCCCTTGTCCCGAACCACAGCAAGCTAATCTGTGTCTAATGCCAAAGTGTTCTGAAGATACCAAGTGTTGTGTTCAGATGACCTGGGTCCATCCTTTATCCTCATGTCAAGCATTTTCTGTCAGCTGACTTGAGGCTTCAGAAACTCCTGCCTGACAGGAAACACTGGAGAAAGGGATGGCTTGGGTTGAACATGGTGAACCTGGTGCTGAGGGACTGGTTGGATGATTATAGCTGGTGCGTGTCCTGTATCAGACCTGAGTTTGAATTCAGTCCCATACGTGACTTTAAAAGTGCAGTTGTTTTCTCCCCAGTTCCCATAATTATCTTTCATTTTATTTTGCTAGCTTCAGTCAGGACTTGGAAAAAGAAGCTTTTCAGGGAAGGCTTCCAACTCTGCATGCATAATCTGCATTTATGTTCATCCGAGCTATGCTTATACTGTATATCATCACAGAAAGGTGGGCAATTAAAAATGCAATTAATTTCTTGCTAATGGAATATTTTCCGAGTAATTCACAAACCTGGATGATTACCAACAGCAGGCAAATATTTAGAACTGTTAGCCAGCATCTAAAAGCATCAGAAATAATAATCTGGATTTGCTCAACTTCTGGTCCATCTGTGTAACACAACATATGCCCCTGCCTTCAGTCAGAGAGGGTGTGAAGACCTGCTCCTTAGGAGGGAGAGTGTTAGGTATTTAGGAGATACTACCTGGGTTTTCCTCTGATTACTTCTGTTGTGGGGTGGAATTCTGCTCTAATCTGTTTTTGAGGAGCTGCATGTGATGCTCAGCAGAGGCCCTCCCTGCACCATTGCCAGCGGGAGGCAAAGGAGGGAGTGTAATAAAACCTCAGTCTTCCTACTGAGAGGGCATCTGAGGGGCTGGGAAAAAAATGAAGCAAGGTGTGGATGCTCACCATCTGTAGATCAGACTCCAGGCCTGAAGAAGGGCCTGGATTCCTCGTCTTTTTCGCATGGTTTGGGCAGACCTGAATCAAAAAGGAGCGATGTCAGGAGTGTGGGAAATTTGGAAATGAACTGCTGAGTCCAGAAGAAGCTAGCCAAGAGCTGTCACAAAGTAGGGAAAGCCTGCCTGGACTGTCTCCAAAGAGACTTGAGACTAAGAGGAGCAAAGCCATCTCGGTACATCGCTGGAATGAACTTGCAGCATGGCAATACGCCCAGGTTAGAGATGGCATCAGGACTCTGTTACAATCCATCTGCAATAAATTGAATGTTAACTCTAATGCAAGAACATGATTTGTCCTTCTCCAGAAAGAATCATTGCCCTACACCCAGAGATCTGCATTGCACAGTGGATGCTGTAAAAAGCCCTTGGTGTGCCCAGGCAGGGGTTTCCCATGGGGCAGTACAGGCAAATGCCATAAGCCTGGCCTCAGTTGTGTCTTTTCTGTGAGAGAGGCATCACTAGGTGATAGCAAATGTTTTTACTCCTCCTATCTCCTCTGAAACCAAGAGAAATATTGTGTCTTGGTTGGTGATTTTTGTAGACAACATTTTCTGTTACCTCTACATCTTATTTAGCCCGAGGTTTGGTTTYGTCCTTTGCCAAGAGCAAGAAAGGAGAAAATAGTTCTCTGCCTCCCTACCCTTTCTTTCATCTTGATCACTCAAGCCCTTGTCATCCTGACAGACAACTGTTGCCTACTTTAGTACCACTATCAGTCTCACAAGCTGTAGAGGGATAGCATAGCCTCCTGGGGAAGCTAACAAGTGAAGTTTTGGCCATTGATTAAATAGAAAATCATCCACCTATGTCCCTGTGTTGGACCTTGCCAGGGTAAAGTCAAGGAAGAAGCAGCTTATTTTGAAATCCTATTTCATTTTGCTTATGGTAAACATTTGAACCATCCAAAGAGAATGTGGTATTAGGAAATGATTCTCTGCTGTACGCCAGCTTCAAACAAATCTTGAACAGAACTGATAAAAACAGGAAATCTTTTTTGCTTACACTGTTTCAAAACAAGTTACTGAATTTTACTTTATCCTCTAGGTAACATGACATTTCAATCATACTGCAGCGCTTGGAATCTAATATTTGGCTCTTTCACATCACTCATTACCTCACTGAGCCCCACATACCAGTTTTTGAAAAGGTTTGCTTTTAAAACTTCCAAGGACAAATATGTCTTTAGTAATATTTAATGACTCAAAATATCCCAGAGAGAAAACACTTGCTGTGCTGCTGGYTCTAGTAACTGCATTGCTTCCCACAGGACATTAAAAACCAGCACTTTACAGTGGGTATGATGGGACAAGATTTGAGAAATTCTCCTTRCTGTAGCTATGACTTGTTCTGTCTCTTCCCTTTTGTTTCTGATCCTGGAGTGGCTGCAGCCTTTGTTACCCAAGCATTGTGCAGGGATTTGGGGTTGAGACTTGGCCAGGAGGTCTGAGTAGATAATTCGCCTGAGGGGCAAATGCTAATTGTCCAACCTCACTGGAATCCCAGACGGAGGGAGGGTAGAGCCAGTGGCCTGCCAGAGGAGTATTTAAGGACAGCCCTCAAAAGCTTGGGAAGGAGAGAGCCCAGTGAGAGGAGGAGGAGCTRTAGGGCAGATGAAGGCCTATGTTGGCTGTAGACAGTGTTACGGTGCCTGTGTGCTCTCCTGCCTTACAGGGGAGTTACCCGTCAAGGCTGTGTGTTCTTTAAAGACAAGTAATGGGGGTATGATGACCTATATAGCGTGTAACTTGGGAAAGTGGGTGGTGGCTGAAGGAAGAGGAATAGCTACTTGGGGTAGGAACATCTGCTCTCTGCTCCCCGTTCAGAGAGGCATGATCCTCCCAGAGTCCAGCTTTTGCAAGGCAGGACCAGACCGGGGGATGCAAACCATTGGTACTGACACATCTAATTATTCTTTCCTGCCCATCCTTACTTGCCCAAGTTCATCCTCCTTTCCATCTTCTTTTTTCCCTAATCTCTATTCCCATAAGGACATTTCACATATAATTTTTTAATCACTTGTAATTATACCAAACTACTGGGAATTTTCAAGTTATGGTTCTCAAAGGGTTAAAAATAAAATAATGACTGTATGTAGCACAGAATATGTTGAATACACACCGTATCTCTGATGGCTCGAGGACCCCAGCTCCTGGTGGGGTTGGAGCTGTTACAGGTGTGTCTCAGCTACAGGTCGGTACTGCTCAGGCCCAAACTGATCCATGCACGCACAGATGAGTGACTTCCTTCCATTAAAATGTCAGTACTGTGGCAAATAATCACTGACAACAAAACTGGTCAGACCAGATTTAAACAGGCTATTCAGAAACCTAGACCAGTCTTTTTTTCTTTTGCCAAGACTAGGGTTTGATCTGGCAATGTCTGCATCTGGTGCAAGTTCAATAACTGAGTTACAGTCAGATGGGCTATCCAGAAACTCTTCAATTAGTCTTTCTTTACAGCAGTGTATGTCCAGACAGATCTTCACTCTTAAGTTATTTATCCTCCTTACAATTTCCAGATGATCTAAGTAGTATTTAGATGTAAAAAAGCTTAGAAGTTTCAGTGAGGATTGGAGGGGGGGATTTATTTTTCAACTCTTTTAACTCCAGTCCCAGGCAAACAGCAGCACACCAAACTAAAATGTTTCTTTTTTTCTGTATGGATCAAAATGTTTTTCAGATGTAGGCAAGAATTGCTTGCCTTTCTTCAGAGAGAGAAGTACAGGCAGTCAGCTGAAAACACAGTGTTAGCCAAAATGACCCAGTAAGAGGCAAAATGCGACACAATATAGCCAGCCTGTTTCTCAGTTGAGATAGCTGTGTAAGACCTTTGAAATACTTAGCAGCAAAAGAGCAAATGACATTTAAATAGCATGTTGAACAGCTTTCAGTTTAAATTTAACCTTCTAAAAGGTATATTGAAATCACCAGCATGGAATTCGACTCACTTAATTTTACATTCTGAAATGCTTGTCCTGCACCCAGTGCTGGGAATAGCTTTGCTGTCGAGACCATCGCTGCCACTTCTCCATCCGCTTTTATTGGCTGATGTTCAAATTTTATTTCTTTAGTTAAATTTTCTGGTTAAATATTATGTACGGGCACACCTCATTTGATCAGTTAGAGCCGTAGAGTTTAGCCAATTTATGGCTAAATAGCCCACTCCTGTCAAGGAAGGGATGGAATTCGCTGAATTAATATAAATTCTTGAGGCAGTAGCTGCGTCTGAGCAGCACTAAGGGGAACCAATCCTGTTATATTATGATAGTTCAGAGACCTACAAGTGTTGCCCTTTTCAGCATGGTAAAATCCACATATGATGCATTTTAAGGTAAATGGAATCTCTTTTTTTGATGGATAGATGATGGGAATTATTGATGTGTCTGTCTAATGTGCTGTTCTCTTGGCAGACAGCCCAGTCTTTAGAGGATAACTGAGAGCTCTCGTATGCTGTTAGTGTTTTTTGCAAGTGTTCTCAAATCGCATACAAACAGACCAACTCTTGCTCTGCAAGATGGATGTAATGGCATTGATCTCAGTGGATGGTGTTCACATCCAGCCGGGAAAGAACTGGCCCCACATCCTTTAAACCCACTGCATGGTGAAGTAAGATTCAGTCCCCAGAGGCGTATTTCACCAGCACGAGCTGCCTGCCATCTTCCAGGACTGGCTGCTCCAGAAGGCGCATTTCGCTCTCAGTATGCTATATAGGTTTTTGTGCCTATTCCTTAAATACAAAATAAGTGTTCTTACATCCATGTCAAATGATGAATCTCTGCTACTAAAGTTGCACCCATGTGAGAGGCAGTAAGGACTGCGCAGCCACTGTACTTTCAAAGCATTGCTTTGAAATGCTTTTCAACTACCATTGCTCAATGCTCTCCAGCCAAGCAAATGCTTTAGACTCCTCTCCTTGCATCTTTTTTGACAGGTTTTATGAGGATACATAATGTATCAGTGGCATGCCAACAGCTAGCAAGTGTTTCACATAGATGTGGCCATTGAATACACTCTAGTTGAGCAAGACTATTTCAAAATAAACCTTTAAAGAACAAAAACTACATGTAGAAATAAGGAGCAAACTTCCAGACATTCTTACCAGCACTCAGGGYGTCAAAGGATATTCTCACCGCCCATGTGTCAAGTGTACGGGCAGTGACGACTGGCAGCACTTGTTCTGCTGCATAATTTCCCTCCTTCAGATCTGTGTCTAACTAGGCCTAAAATGAAATACCATTAAATTTAGCTGAAAACTTGAACAAACATAAGTGACTGAACCACTCATGCCACTTCAAACACAAGCTTACCAGGACCCAATGAGAACTGGGTGGAGTCTGCAACTTTTCCCAATGTGCTTTTTTGTAGGCAAGCGTGCAAGGCATTAAGAGTGAGGTTGCTCAGTCTCAGTCAATAATGTGACGAGTTTGCAAGTTATCTTATCTGTGTGTGCATTTGTGTTCTGGGATATTTTGGGAGGATGCCTGTGTTTTTCGTGTTACTTTTGCCTTCATATGTGACCAGAGTATGTAGAAGATGATTACTAAGTCTTGACTGCTTTGGTTCCTGTAGCCACATTTTCACTATATCAACATACTATATTTGGGATTGTTTTCATTTGCAATATTATGGCTGTTTTTTCTTCCATGGTTTCTTGCTCCCTATCTATGTCCCTAACCATTCTCTCTCCTACTGTAGCTGTCAGCTGAGTGGGGGCTTGCTGTGCCCATCRCAGTTGTTGCATGGTGCGACATATGGCTCTTCTGTGGAAACTTGGTTTGCGTCCTTCCGTTTTAACATAAATTCTTTCCTATACACTGTCTGTTTATTCATTTAACTCACCGACTAGAAGAAAGCTGGCTAGAGGTCTCAGGATGAAAGTCACCAATGCAAGCACACGGCAGGAATTTGCTGTTCCTGAGCTGGTGCTCATTACGGATTTCCATGGCACAGCCGTGGGTACAATGCCTACTGGAAGACCGGTGACACAGTCCACAGTAAATCATACGCTCACAATTTCCTCAACCAAAAGCTGTCCATTTTCACTCTGGCCAACGTCACCTGTGACTAGTTGAGATGGTATGATTCGCACTTTTCTCTTGGAATCCTTATGCTTCTGACAAATTCCCTACTTTGGTATCCATTTCTTCTGTGTCATTAATCATACCGCTCTTCTATTTAATTTGATCAGCCCACAATGCATTTGGGAATTCCTGCCAATACTTTCTTGCTCCTCATTTTGAGAAGCATGATTTGTGCAACCTTCGAGAGTATTCCTGACATTACTGAAAGCTCCTTTTTATAGTTAGAATTTATGGATGGGGATATGTTGACGCTTTCTTTTTCCTCTGTTACTAATGGTTGCTGTTGCTGTGTGTGCCAATAGTCCTCTTGCACTATCCATCTTCAGATTTTTCCCATGGGTGTAGATAATGACATGGAGCTCTTTTTATGACACATGCAGGTCTACTGCTTGTTCACATCAGACTGACTGAGTGATGGAGGTGGAGCACGTGCTCTGGAAATGATACCTTACTGGTATTGAGTAGGGCCAGGTCTGCTACACAGGAATCGCTTCATGTTTCTGTATTGTTTCCCTGATGCTTCTTTTCCCAAGTCCTCTTCCAAGTATTTTCTGTGGGTTTTTTAGTTTTAAGTTACACCTATAGTCATGAAATACAGAGTGTTCGTATACCAAGCCTAATGCATCTCTTTCAACTTTAGCAGACACCCTTTATTTTTTTTTTTCTAGCTACAGTAGTCCTTGACTGCTTGCTGATGTTGAATCTAACAAAACTGAAGTGGCCAATGAGTCCTTCCTACAAGGACTGAATTTCATTAAACACTCCAGTCTGCTCACTGAAAAGCTGAGGCTTCTAAAAGCAACACTAGTAAGGTGTGTTACCTGTTATTTAAGGACTCACGTGTTTCTAGAAACTAGCACAGTCCTCTCCAAACTGTATTTYCTCCTTACTTATGCAGCCTACATAGGCTACTGCCTATGCTTTCACAACATTTTAGCTTGGAAACCACATAGGAAAAAATGAAATGCTCAAGTAGTGCGTGCTAGATTTAGATGAGTTCAAGTAAGCGCTTAAAAATAACTCTTAAATGCTGCACTTCATCCCACTATCACTGATTCTGTACTAAAAGTACTCTTGAGGGGCGCACAAATTTTGTTTGAAGGCCAAATGCGGATAAGAGAACAAGCCAGGCAAGGGCTGTGGCAGGTTTTCTGTTTTGCTTTTGTTTCTCCCTGGTATAAATCAATGATCCTTGACAGATTTTTGCCTTTCAATGCTATCCTCTTCCTGTAACATCTTGTCCCCAGCCACTTTTGTACTCGTGTTGGCTTACTGAGGCTTTGATTCAGCTCACGCTGCTGAGAGCAGGTGTTGAGAGCACGGCCTTGGGTGCTGCATTCTTCAGTGCTGAGATTTTTGCACATAGTCCTTCACTGTGTCTGTAAGAAAAGTGCCAAAACCTTCAACAGAGGGCAAAACAGTTAAGTTGGTGCAATAAGCAGCTATATGAAGGTGAAACTTTGGAGGGCTTTAACCTTAAACTTACTTACTTAGTTCAGTAATGCTCCAGGGAAGTAGTGCATTTTTGAGTACAGTGAGTCACTTGGGGGTTTTTTGTCATCAACTGAAAAAATGTAACGTAAACTGTCTCAGTCAAATTACGCCATGTTTTACTGCTTGGAAGCTGTGTTGCCATCATACTTCCATATATTACTTATATATAAGTAATATATGTCTGTTGTCTCTTTTTTCCTGCTCATCCTATTACAGTCAGAAAAATTTACCTTTTTTGAAGCTTTTCTACTGGCCTGTCAATATTCTTGCTTCTGTTCTGCATGGCCCTTCTYCTTCTTCACAGACAGTGAATCCTCCACCTCAATTTCTAATTAACTAGTTCATTATCTAGGTGTAGTATTTTGTTGGTTTAGACTATATCCTATCAGCTTTTATGGCAACTAGTCTCAATTCAGCAGTACAATCTCATGTGTGGGTTTAGTGTGGAGTTTTTTTGAAGTTGTTTGGGATACATCATTTTCTCTACAGCCTCCAGTACCATTTCTGAGCTCAGCAAGGCTACAGTAGCATGAACAGCAACACCTCATTTTCTTTGTCAGAGGAACTCAGAAACTCCTTATTCTGCAAATTATAGTTAATGTTCTAGTTTAAAAATTAAGACCATAGTTAATAAGAACACCTTGTGTACATGTTAAATTTTAAGGGGTATATTCTCCATTCATGTGTGATTACTCTTTGACATTAATTGGAATTCTGTGTAAAGGCTGAAGAGAGACCATCGGTGGTAATGTAAATTGAAACAGATCTCTGATACAATACAGTTTTTAAAGAAAGTGTCATTCAAGCAGCACTGCTGCAGTATCCAAACATTGTGTGCCATTAACGACTAAAGGATCCTCTGGACTGTTAATAATTATGTAGTAGGATGGTATAATCTACTGTTGCTACATGAAGGCATTAAATAAACATTATCAGCTAATAATTTTATGTAGCAAATATTTGAAATTGACTACATAAGATGGACTGAGCTCTGTTGCAGATTCACAGCCCACCGCGGTGAACTGAGAACAGATAGCTTCAATGTAGTTTATAGCACCTATAAAAAATGATTGGAAAATTGATAAGAAACATGTTCGTTCCTGACTTGTACATCTTAGTCAGCTGAGCTGGAGACAAATTATGAGAACAGCAAGGTCTGACTGCTTCCTTATGCAACTGGGAAAAAAAATATCTCTTTCTGTTGACAGACAGCTCGGTGCTCTGTCACTGCAGTTCAGCTGGGAAAGGCAGAAATAGGGGATGCTGAAGCACAGCTCKCTCCTCCTCGTGGCTCCCGGACGGCTCTCTGACCGCTGCTGCACTTCGTCCAGCCGCACCCCAGGGCCCCCTCGCCAGCTCCCCGAGGTGGGTCCTGCCTGTGGGTCTGCATAGCCACAGCACAGACTGAAGCCTCCCTCACGGTAAGACTTTTCAAGATCTGTCTTTAAGGAGAAAAGATCATTTATAATGTATTCTACTCTCTCCATCTAAGTCCTTCCTTTATAATGGTACCTGTAGGGGTTATTGTTGTTTTTAAGCAATTTTCCTAAATGGGATCACTGCTGGCAACAGATGGGGTACACCTGTCTCAAAGGGGGAAAAGGATCTTTGTACAGGAGTTAGCAGGGCTCATTGAAAGAGCTTTAAACTAGATTTGAAGGGGGAAAGGSATAAAACCAGTCTTGCTAGACATAAGCCTGGGGGCAGCACGCCAATCTTTGAGGGACAGTGTGCTAGCGAGGTTGTTCGGTCTGCCACCTCAGTGGAGATAGGGGATGGAGATCCATGCAGCAGCAAAGAGACAAGGGTTATGGATGTGTTAGAAACCACGGAAACACCTGAGAATGGTCACATAGGAATTAGGGTTTCTTCCCCCAAAAAGGTGGCGGGATCAATAGCCCAACTGAAGTGCACCTACCCCAATGCATGCAGCATGGGCAACAAACAGGAGGAGYTGGAAGCCATTGTGCAGCAGGATAGCTATGACTTAGTCGCCATCACGGAAACATGGTGGGAAGACTCGCACAACTGGAGTGCTGCGATGGATGGCTATAAACTCTTCAGAAGGGACAGGCAAGGAAGGAGAGGTGGCGGGGTAGCCCTGTACGTTAGGGAGTGTTTTGGTTGTCTAGAGCGTAATGATGGTGACGATGGGGTTGAGTGTTTATGGGTAAGAACCAAGGGGAAGGCCAACAAGGCAGATATCATGGTGGGAGTCTGCTACAGACCACTCAACCAGGATGAAGAGGCAGACGACATATTCTATAAGCAGCTGGGAGAAGCCTCACCATTGCTAGCCCTTGTTCTCATGGGGGACTTCAACTTACCAGATGTCTGCTGGAAATACAACACAGCAGAGAGGAAACAGTCCAGGAGGTTCCTGGAGCRTGTGGAAGAGAACTTCCTGACACAGGTGGTGAGTGACCCAACGAGGGAAGGTGCCCCGCTGGACCTGTTGTTTGTGAACAGGGAAGGACTTGCGGGTGATGTGACGGTTGGAGGCTGTCTTGGGCATAGCAATCACAAAATGATAGTTTTCTCAATTCTCAGAGAAGTAAGGAGGGGGTCAGCAGAACTGCTACCTTGGACTTCCGGAGGGCAGACTTTGGCCTGTTTAGGAGACTGGTTGACAGGGTCCCTTGGGYGGCAGTCCTGAAGGGCAAAGGAGTCCAGGAAGGCTGGACATTCTTCAAGAAGGAAATCTTAAAGGTGCAGGAGCTGGCCGTCCCCATGTGCCAAAAGACAAGGCGGTGGGGAAGATGACTGCCTGGCTGGAACTCAGGAAAAAAAAGAGAGTGTATGACCTTTGGAAGAAGCCGCAGGCAACTCAGGAGGACTACAAGGATGTAATGAGATTATGCAGGGAGACAACTAGAAGGGCCAAAGCCTGACTAGAACTTAATCTGGCTACTGCCGTAAAAGACAATAGAATATGTTTCTATAAATACATTAGCGATAAAAGGATGGCTAAGGAGAATCTCCACCSTTTATTGGATGAGGGGGGAAACATAGTGACAGAGGATGAGGAAAAGGTTGAGGGACTTAATGCCTTCTTTGCCTCAGTCTTTCAGAGTGAGACCAGTTGTTCTTCTGGTGCCCAGCCCTGAGCTGGAAGACAGGGACAGGGAGCAGAATGAATACCCCATAATCCAAGGGGAAATGGTTAGTGACCTGCTACACCACTTAGAAACACACAGGTCTATGGGGCTGGATGGGATCCACCCAAGGGTAGTGAGGGAGCTGGCAGAAGTGCTCACCAAGCCACTTTCAATMATTTATCAGCAGACCTGGCTAACCGGGGAGGTCCCAGTTGACTGGAAGTTAGCAAATGTGACGGCCATCTATAAGAAGGACCAGAAGGAAGATCTGGGGAACTACAGGCCTGTCAGTCCGACCTCAGTGCTGGGGAAGGTTATGGAGCAGATCATCTTAAGTGCCATCACGCGGCACGTGCAGGACAACCAGGTGATCAGGTACAGTCAGCATAGGTTTATGAAAGGCAGGTCCTGCTTGACTAACCTGATCTCCTTCTATGACAGGGGAGATCTTAGGGGATGAGGGGAAGGCTGTGGATGTGGTCTACCTAGACTTTAGTAAAACCTCTGACACTGTTTCCCACAGCACTCTCCTGGAGAAACTGGCTACTCATGGCTTGGACAGGTGTACTCTTCACTAGGTAAAAAACTGGTTGGATGGCCAGGTCCAAAGTGTTGTGGTGAATGGAGTTAAATCCAGTTGGTGGCC